>ML976687.1:230320-335364 GCA_010015655.1 Bimuria novae-zelandiae CBS 107.79
ACTGGGACGACTGCGAGCGGGTAACAAATTGATCCATGACAAGATACGCTCACGGCTGACGATGGGAAACAGTGGGAGGCACGTTGACGAGAAAACTCAGAGTTTTCTTCTCCTACAAGGACAACGTTGCACAAGGCAATATACGACAACGCCACGCGTAGCACAAGGCCAGCAGAACAAGGTAATACTCCACCAATTATAACAGAATCCCCATACTAAATCAATTAAACGTAGTCCCGAACAACCGAACAACCGAACGTTTGGCTCTAATAATGCGTTCGTTCGAAGCTCTGTTCGACTCACCATGCCTGTTCGTTCGTTCGATCCAAAACACCAGAAAACGCCGTTCGGATCGATTGTTCGGATCGAACGTTCTGTTCGTTGGCAGCGCTGTCTGGATTACATCTTTCCACTTCGCTGATCACGCTTCTTAGGAGTGATATCACTGCTTCCGAGAAGAAGGCATACATTGCCGCTGTCTTGTGTAGGTTCACATTCAAGTAGGGATATCTCTAGGGCTAATGGGGGAATTAGGCCTCACTCAGTCTTCCTCCAAATTATCATCAACCACATACCCCGGCGCGAAATCCCGCTACGACGACCTCGTTGTGATTCATATGAAAAACACATTGTCCGTCCACGGCACTGTAAGTCTCCATCTACCACAAGCTCCAGTGGCACCATTGACTCATGCTATAGGGAATTTCATTTCATGGCACCGATACTTTACATTCACGTACGAACAGACACTGATCAAAGAATGCGGGTATATCGGAACTCAGCCGGTGAGTATCTCGATGTCGCCTCATGCTCCGAACGCAGATCTGACGTACGACTGCAGTACTGGGACTGGGGTAGATAGGCTGCCAGCCCCGAAACTTCACCCATCTTCGATGGCAGCGAAACCAGCATGAGTGGTCAGAGTGAAAAGGTGCCACACAACAGTATCGAAATGAAGCCCGCTGGTCAGGGAGGAGGTTGCATCGTCAGCGGCCCGTTCAAGGACATGAAGGTCAATCTAGGTTATGGCAACTCGTTTCCTAAACAACTCAATGCTCGTCGCGGCCCCCAAGTTAAACACAAGCTGACCGGAACAGCCCTGTGGCCGCTCCAAATGACACCTCGCCACCCGAAAACCCGCGCAAAGATGGCTACGGCTACAACCCGCGATGTATCAAGTGTGACCTCTCGAACTACCTCACTCAGCGCGATGCTACAACCGCAAAGATTGCTGCTCTCATCTCAAACCACACCACCATGGAAAGCTTCCAGGACCGCATGCAGAACTCCACCGGCGTTCATTCCGCGGGTCACTTCACTATCTCCGGAGATTCAGGCTCAGGTAGGCTTTCTTTTTTCACCACGATCTTACTACCCATCTCCTCCACAATGTCGAGTTCTCTTTTTGCTGTATGACTTTGAACCTCGCTGATGCGCCAACACCAGACTTCTACACGTCAACCGGCGACCCGGCCTTTTGGCTTCATCACTCCATGATAGATCGCGTCCGGTACATCTGGCAATCGTAAGACTTCAGCAAGCGACAGCAAGTCATCGCAGGCGGCACTAAGATGCTCGGCGGCGGGAGGGCGCAGTCGCTGAACGACACCATAGATTTGGAAGTGCTGAATGTAGATGGGAAGAAGTATACGATCAAGGACTTGGTGAGAACGGTGGCTGGGCCGTTCTGTTATATTTACGAGTGAGGTGGCGGGTACGATCTTGTGTTACATGCGTAATATGCGCTTGCACTATCCGTGGTTTGGTGTTTTTCGGTCCCTTTGTAAATAATGTACAATGACCATTAAGACCATAGTATCGCTCTTTCAACGCCCATGTCGAGATTCCAAACTCCTGCTTTCACCTTGAGCCTCATAAATCAACCGATTCGCCTCCTTGACGCTAAACACACCCTTCCCGTCCACAATCTCGTCCTTACGCTCATAATACGCCGGCCCCATCTCATACAGCGGGGCAAAATTCACATCAGTATGCAGCATCCACGCCTCCTCATACCTGATGCGGAACTCGTACCAAGTATGCGCTTCCGGCGGCAACACCTTCCCCTCCCTCCACCATCCAGATCATAAACCATCGGCTCTCTCGAATACACCTTTGCCAGCAGCGTCTCATCCCTCGCGCTCCTATCATCCGCAATGAATAAAATACCATGATCTATAAAATTAACCTGGTATTGGTACCCTAGGAGCCATTCTTGGCAGTCTTCCTCCGACGCGCCGATGAGGTCGGGAGAGAAGGCGTCGTCCGGGTCGAGATTGTGTCTGAAGAACTCGGGGGAGTCAAAGTGGTCTTCTGTCTCGGCGAGAAAGTAGGCGTCGGTGACGCCGAGGCCGTAGTCGTGGTTTGCTACTTTGCGGACAAACTTGTGAGGGAGTTAATTGGGGTGGTGTCGCGGATTAGTGGGGGACACAGACAGATATGGATTCCTCGGCGATGCAGAAGAGCATGAGGCCTGTCATGGTTGAGCAAATGTTCTGCGGTTGTGGGGATGATGTGGGTGCAATGATGTTGGGGCCCTGGAACGGATTTCACTCAAGTTTATAGAAAAGGCTGGTTGATGTGTGACATTCAGATACGTATGAATATACGTTTTAAGAAGAGCTGCGTGAACTCAAATGCTTCTCGTATTACTGCAGCTGTGAGAATCGCGACTGCCTGCATTCATCGTATCACGTGCCGAATAATCCATTTAGAGCACTAGCGCATCCCGTGACTCCGCGCGTCCACCCAACTTCAACGCGTCTTACCCTCCCACCTTCTCCCCACCCACACCCGAGTAGCGAGTAAGTCACCTCCCACCTCCCACCACCCCCTCCTATTCCCATCCCCACCCCTCTACCGTTCCAATTGACTCCACAGATCCCAATGACCGAAACCCCCTCCAACAGCCAGGAAGCCCACCGCGGCCTAATCCCCCGCGCGGCCCCAATGGCTGGAGTCGCTCGCGCGACTCCGAGAACAGATATCAAAGGGAGTGCCTTGCCTCCTACGACAAGCACGTCACGCGCACATTGCACAGCGTGCGCATGCCTTCGCGTCCCGCTCGACCCGCCTCCGCCTAGCCTCGCACCACAACCACCCCGCCGCGCATTGAGGAAAAAGTAAAAGGGTCGAAGCACACCCAGCAGGGAGCCGCTGATGACTTCAAAACTTGTAGTTTTCAATCCGAGCGTCGTCGTCTGCTTGCGGGCGGCGCGTGCTGGGTGACTGGGCGCTGTTGTTGCGTGTGCGGATGGTTTGGGTCGGGGGAGGGGATGTGGTGTCTTTTCGGCCCGGTGAGCAGACCTACGAGTTGTGCGCCGGGTTCACGGGTCCGGTGATGATGTCCCTGTTGGGGCATTAAAGCCAAAATTGACGTGCAGCCCGATGCGTGCGGAGGCGGAGCCTAGAGGCGATGCTGATGCGGGCGTGTGGTTGTATTTGAGAACAGCAGGAGAGCTAATCTGAGGACCAATCCATAGAACTCTATCATGTATTTGAGCAACATCTATGATCTAAGGTGAGTGTGAGGCGTGGCCGTGCGTCAAATTAAAGGCTTGCGTAATGTTTGAATATAGCTCGATTTTGCCTACTTCTACAACCACACTCAAAACTCACTTGCTGAACCTTCTCTACACCCTGCCCTTCGGCACATGCACCCTCACTTCTCTTCTTTAGTAGAGCTCTCGGCTCATCCTTCCACCTTTCGGAGCTCCCTTTAAACTGGGTGGCCAAAATGCTTCGCAGAGTCTTCAACACATATGGTAGTACGGCATCCAAACCAACGAAACTATCCGTCATGCGATGCGATCAAATGAGCAGTTGGAAAGTTCACGTCACAGGCTCAAACAAACCCCAACAACCCCATACACTCTTACGCTTTCTACATAACCAAACAAACTTCCCATTGCCACTTATTTGCTTCCCGCAACCCTTTCCAAAAGGTTTGCGTCGAAAAATCTATGTCGCCACATATACACCCCAACCACAGCCTCCCTACTCCTTTGCTCACCGCTATTCCTTGTACCTCCCACACACAATCCCGCAACCAAGATTGCTCTCCTATCACCATGCCGCATTACCGCCACCGCCACCACCGCAACTTCCCCGCCCCTGCTCCTGCTCCTGCCCCTGCGCTGCCACCCACCTTCCGTAAACGCGAACTACCCTCCTGGTACTACGTCCTCAAGTCCCAACTACACCCCTACAACACAAACCAGTCTAGACGCGCCACCACGGACGTATACACCACGCAAGATGAAGCCAAGCTCGGGTTGTGGGACTACGCAGGGAGGAACTATGCGTGGTGGACCGAAATTTCTAATCGGCCAGGTGGTTTGACAGGATGTGAAGGAAGGGTGCTGAGGTGCTTGAATATGCAGAGGGATGAGGTGACTGGGAGGGCGTGGGTGGTGAGCGTGCAGACTTGGGAGTGAGATTTCGGTGAGCTTGTGTGGAGGGTGGTGAGACTTGTCTTTGGATGGGACGTGTATGTTTTGTTTGAGTGTGACTTTTTTAGGGAGGTTGGCGTTATCTTATATCGAAACGAGAGAAAGAAGAACCTAGAGGGTCTACACCAGTTACTCTCGAAGGCTAGGAGGTGTTGGAACAGGCTGAATACCGAGGGACGTGACGACGTGTATAAGAGGGAGTCGACCCTTTTCTTCATGCAGCAGGAAATAACAAAAGACTATAAGAGAGTATCTTAGTAGTAGGACTACTATTCCTAGTACCGTAGTATCACACTCACTTCACACTAGGTTCACACCCCAATCCATGTTCACTCACAACCTCAAATCTAGTTCCTCAACCATGCCTCGAGCTCCGACTCCAACTACTACCTACGCACTGGTCCGCACGCAGCATTGCTCCGCCAACACCTTCAATATAGTCGGCGTCTACCTCGACAAGGCAAAGGCTGAGCTCGGGCTACTGCGCCACGTGCGCCGCCATTGGAAGAAACACAACGAGAAGTCCGATGAGCCTGACCGCTATCTGCTGAAGACCAATGACGGAAAGTGTGCGGGTCAGATTGACATTCAAAAGACGGTGCTGTATAATGGATGAGTAGGAGGTGGAGGGGATGGCGAGGGCGTTGCTGGCGAGGCTCGCGCGGTGAGAAGGGTCATGTTGAAGCGATGCGATTCAGAAGCATGAGACTTGTCGTCTTTTTGGATGGGATGGTCGTAGACACGTGGATAGTGTGATATCATACATTTTCCCATACCATGTACCCGTGCTGATGTGGGCGTACAGGTTAAAGTACAGTATTTTACAATCGCCATGCTACCTTTCGGGTGCAGGTATTCCAATGTGTCGACAATGCCGACTATCGTCCAGAATATTACAAGTTCAACCTTTTTTCGCAGACATCCACGATCATTTCGATGAACGAATTGGCGTCTGAAAATCGGTTCCGCTGCTTCCTTCTCTTCCCACTTGCTTCTTTCCTCATTCATCAGCATCCGTCTAGAAGGTATTTTGGAGCGAGGAGCCGGTCTGGCTTTCTCTCTGTATCCGTGCGACGTAGGTCTTGGAGACGGTGTTCCAGGCGGACATGTACTTTTCCATGCAGGACGTGAAGCAGGTCTCTTCGCCCTTGGAGAGGGAGGCGCCGGGCTTGGGGACGCAGCGCTCGAAGCAGTGCTCATTGAGTTTCTGCGATCCAGATTAGCTGATGCGCATTGCTAAAAGAGGAAAGAAGTACCTCGACCAGCATGCGTGCGTTCTGCATCGCAGCTTCCTGTTGCACCTGGCGCATGATCTGCGTCTTTGGGTCGCCGCCGCCCATTCCACCCATGCCGCCGAAAGAAGCCATTTTCAATTATTTGAACGGAGTGGTTTGGTTGGTAACGTGCCTGTGGTGATATTATCTCGTTGTAGCAGTTTCAATGTCGTTGCGAAAAAGTACATGCACGACGTCAGGAACGTCCGTCAAGCGGCGCTTTCTCGGCAGCGCGCACGAGCTTCGCGGAAAGGCCACGCTCACTTACACCTCCGCTCCGCAGCCCGCCCATCTTCTCATGTCGCCGCCCCGAACCCACGCGACCTCTCCTCTGTTCGACTAGCCGCAGGGCTCCTTCTTATCCATTGCAGAAGCTTAGCTTTCATACATTCTTTCCCCGTCCATCTTTACGCTGCAGGTTACAGGACGGGACTGGTTAGGCATTGTCTTGGAGTGGGTGCCACCATGTTTGGACGGCAATGGGCGAGCTTGTGCCTGCTGGCGGGGAGCTTGAGGGGGGCGTTTGGCCTGGGCTTGGAGGAGCATCCAGATGTTAAGGCGATTACTGTGGGTTTGAAGCAATGCTGAGTGGGTTTGGATGCTAATGAACATAGTTACGGACACATAGTCTCGAGACTGTAAGTGCGACACGCACGCGACCATGATGGACTTCTAGAATTAACACACCGTAGCCATACCTCGACTCCGACATGCAGAGCCGCTGGTGGGACTTTGGCGGCGACTGCATCATTCGCACCGACAAATACATTCGCCTCGCCTCAGACAAGCCCTCGCGCGACGGCTGGATATTCTCGCGCGTCCCGCTGACGGCGACAAACTGGGAGGTACATGCGTTCCCTCACATCACATCACATCCCAGGCATCAGCTCACACATGTACAGATACTCGTCGAATTCAAGATCTCCGGCCAGGGCAACCTCTACGGCGACGGCTTCGCAATGTGGCTCACCAAGCAGCGCGCCACCCCCGGCAGCGTCTTCGGCTCGACCGACAACTTCGAAGGCCTCGGAGTGTTTTTCGACACGTACAAGAACAACCGCCCGGGCACCGTGTTCCCCTATATCATGGCTATGAACGGTGATGGAAAGACAAAGTATGACAAGGACAATGACGGCAAGGCCAACGAGCTCGCCGGGTGCTCTGTAGGACCCCCGACTTCCATATGACGTTGAACCACTCGAAAACAAGATGTACTGACTCTGTATAGGTCCGCGGTATCCGCAACGCCAACTTCCCTACCAAAGCGCGCTTCACCTACTTCGCCGACAAGTCCCTCAAGCTCGAAGTGCAGTACAAGTCCGAAGACGAGTGGACCGAGTGCTTCGACATCAAGGACTACAAAGTGCCGCCTGTCGCATACCTCGGTTTCTCCGCCGAGACGGGCGAACTCTCCGACAACCACGACATCATCAGCGTTAAAACGTCCAACTTGTACAAGAGGAACCAAGGCGCATCGCCTAACCCGGGCTCGGGTCCGCGGACGGGCAGCAGTGCCGTCAGGCAGAAAGAAGGCGGTAGCTGGACCTGGTTTTTGTTCAAGTTTGTGCTGTTCGGACTTGCCATCACGGGCGCGTACGCCGGGTTTACCGTGTATAGGGCGAGGCAGAGGGATCGGTTCTAGAAGCTCGAGTGCTAAAATGGGAGCAAGCGAAGTGAGCTTGGACCGCGAATGCGGTGGGCTAGAGCTGCAGCTGGCCAAGTTGAATACAAGCGGAAGAAGACGACCCACGAAGAGGGTCAACGTTGCATACGCAAGGCTTGGAATGGTGTTGGTCCAGCTTCGGATGGTTGGTCATGTACAGGGTTGGGCGAGGGCGGTGGGGTTGGGTATGAGGCCATTGATAACGTTTTCCTTACCTAGCATTTTCCTTACCTAGCGTCTCCGTCACTGTATACATTTCCTGCAATGATATAACTGTTCAAACTTCAATTGCTAGATATGATTCAACATTACTCGTTACCAAAGTGGCTATAACGAGTCGAAGCTGCGACTTTCAAAATTTCTGGACATTTCATAGTATACTTGCTCATACGACATCTACGAGCAGCATGGAAATGTTTCCAAACTAACCATGCCTGAGGTATGACATTTCTACCCACCCCATTCTCCAGCTCTCCCTTCTCCCCATCCTACGTATGCCGATCATCACACCTATCCCCAAAAATACCCATCGTAAGATACTTGCACCCCAGCACGACGCCATCGCTCATCCTCACTACCTTATACCCTCTCACCCAACCCTCCAAATCGAGTTGCTCGGGAGCCTCGCAGGGGAGGAAATCGTACTCAGCGAGACCGAGGATAGCATCCAAGTACTCCTCGGCTTCTTCTTTAGTGTGGAAGAAGATGGGCGGGTTCTCGCGCATGCGGGCGCTGCCGGTGGGGGTCGGCATGAAGTGTATCATGTAGCCGACGTGGAGTTGTTTGGTATGGAAGTGGTCGTCTATGGTGGAGCTGGGGCCGAAGACGAGGGCGAAGGAGGACATTAGGATGGATAAGATTACGTTGTTAGCAAGGTTTCGTGCAAGAAGGGTTGGAGAGGTTGGAATGGTTTGTGGAAGGGGAGTAGTACTGAGAGGGGGGTTTCTTTATATAAGGGCTGGATGTAGGTTGTTTTGGGGGATTTGTTGTGTTGAGGATTGTAGATGGTTTGATGCTTGTTCAATAGCAATTCTACACATTTGTGACTTGCGAGTTACGACACCATTTACTACGAGTTACAATTGCTGTGATCATTTCGTATTAGGATGATAGGACAAATTTTATACCTATCTTACGTACACAGCTACAGCTCCGGTTGAATACAAGGAAGCTTCTTCGTCACCAAAATCTTCGTCCATAAAAAGCTTACATCCCGAATCCCTTGATCCCTTCACTCGTCGACCTTTCGAAAACCTCAACTAACTCTCCGGGTTATCGACAGGCGTCGTGAAATGGCACACGGAGGCAGTGAACCTCACCATCAGGCTCATCAAATACATCGAATACCCTGTAACCGTTCCATCCGTCCGGACCATGTCCTTCCACTTGCTCATCGACAGGCGCTTCAATAGGCTCAGCACGAAGAAATTTCCTAGAGTGGGTGACGGAACCGGCGAGAAAGGTGTGCACGGCTGTCTCGTCGTGAAACAGGTACGTAAATCTTGTTTACCATTACTATCTTTCTGGATGATAACGTAGCCGTAACCCGTTATTGTTGAGCTTGAGGACGACATGATCGTGTATCCGATTTGATGTTGTATCTGGGATGGGAGATAATGGAAATCGTGGTGGTACTGGGCCAGTGAATTATCTCGGTGGATTAGTTGGATGATCTATCATGATACGATGTGTCTATGTGTCTAAATGCTGCAGTTGTTTCGTGAGCACCCGGGCGCACATACTGGTGGCGAGGGGATTGCTCACAGTCCATGTGAACGAGACCTGCGGTTGCTTCTACTGCTCTATACAGCCTCTGGGTCAGGTGCACTGTTCACTCTATTGGTCTGATAGACACCACCCTATTTCAACCCACGGCTCCCTCACGGCCTGTAGCCTGACGCTGTAGCCACCTGCAGCCAACAAACGCGCATGAACCACGTTTCCACCGCAAACGCCACATATAAAGCACACCACCTTCTGTCAAATTCTCCCTAAACAAACACTCTCGCTCCACGCGTTTCCCTAACTCTCCAAATTCCAAAGATGCCCGCGACTACTCACAGCTTCTGCTACGCCATCGTGCGCTCCGGCGCTTCCACGACCAACCCCATCAACATCATCTACGTCTGCAAATCGCTTGATCTAGCGAAATCGACCATCGACCAGTTCGTCGCCAGCTCAGGCTTCACCTCGGTTCCGCGCAGCCCGCCGAGCGACTTGAGGAACCTCGATGGTAGTGTCCCGGACTGGTTCATGGGTTATAATTTGTGGTTCGGAATGAATATAGCTGGATGGATATACATCGAGCGTACGAGGATGCTGGATTAGTGTCAGATACGGCGTTCTGGGGAGGGACATGGATGCGCGCCTGGAGACTTGACTGGGAGAATGGAAGAATGCTTGAGCATGGAGTTGTGAGACACATAGGTTCTGCATAGAATGATTCTGAATGAATGAATACGACTGAAAGGTTTTGTCTCTCTCGTTTGCAGTGATGATTCACATGTAATCCTTCGTACGGAAGGCTTCCATGTTTCAGAAGTCTTGTGTTCAATAAATAACAACCACGCCTGGATTTCCTTCCAGGAGTGTTAACATAGTGAGGGAACTCAGTTGTGTGCATACTCGATGAACAAAAGGAAGTCTTATGTCCAAGTGAAAATCAGCGCGGGTATCTTGAGTGCGATTATGGGAAATACGCCCTGTGAGGTGGGCATGTTCGCGTAAGGAGAGTGGTAGAACAAGATCGTGAAATTTGCTACTAAAGTTAGGAAAGTTCCTCGAGCAAATGCCTCTGGTTCCCCTAGCTTGAACCACCCATCTGATCCACATCGGTAAATCACACTGGCAATCCCTACGATCCTTCGATCAAATAACGTTTACCCTTCGGAAATATGAGCATGTAGCATTTCGACATCATGTCATCATCACTGAAGCCCTCGCGAGAAGACACCTTTGCATTTGGAAACGCCTGGAAAAACCTGACGGTTGCCAGCCGGAGTTCTTTCTGTGCAAGGTGTAGTCCTATACAGTCTGTAATATAGTTAGTTGAGAGCGAATGATCTTATCTCATGGACATACTGCTGGGACTACCACCAAACGGCATCCATGCGTCGTACATCTCCTTCGTGGCATTCTCCCATCTCGAAGGGTCGAACCTGATTTATTCATCAGACTTAGAGCTCATGGCAGCATAGAGAGCTCTTATCATTTCACCTGTAGGGATCAGGATAGACTGAACTATCTCTGTGCATGCTCCACGCTTGTGTCGTTACTGTTAGACCGCCAGGCACCCAATACCCATCGATGTCACACCCTCCCTCTGGAACAAAGCGTGGAAGCGGTCCAGGCGCTGCTGAGTAAATGCGCAAAGTTTCCTGTAGGACTTGGTTTAGATAGGGCAGACTCTCCAGGTCGTCATCAGTATATCCCTCTCGAAGTACCGCCACCTCCTCAGCAAGACGCCGCTTGATAGTGTCATCTTTGCATACCGCCCACACCAGATACGTCAGCGAATGTGCGGTCGTGTCGCTGCCTGCGATGATGTATGTTCGTGCTTTGGCGATGATCTCGTCCTGAGACAGTCCTTCCTCTCCTGCCTGATACAACTTCGACAACAAAGTTGGCGGCGCATTCGAAGGATCCGCATCCACAATTCTTTTGTGACGCTGAAGTGATTCTCTGGCATAGCTGCTGATTCGGAACGCTGATTCGGAACGCTGATTCGGATGCTTTGTGGAAAAGAGGAAGTTTAAAAGGCAGTGACGATGCGAAGCGGATGGAAGCTGGGAAAGATGCCCGCAAGCATGTCAAGGAGGCCACTGTCTCCAGGTCTTCGGCATATTGATTTTTCTGGAATATGTGAATCAGTAAGTACACAATTGGTGGACTCTCTCTCAACCTACCTTTCCAATCTCCAGCATCAGAAAACTGTCCCCAAAGCTCAGCTCCCAATAATGTCTGTGGCCATGAAGAACCACCACTTCATAACATCTACACATCCTCTGGCTTTCATCTCTTCACCCATTTTCTGGATTGCGAGATCTACCCTGGCTGTCACAACAGGCTCGATGCTCTTCAAACTCGACTTTGAGATCGGACCGGAGAGTAAGCGGCGATGTCGCGCATGATAGACGAGATCTGTAGTAGTGAACGCATTGTCCGCAACTATTGAGTTTCCACGGAGGTTCGTGTAGAAATTCGACTTGAGGAATGGTGCGCGAAACCTATGGATTTGCTTTGCGGCAGATATTGAACAGAAGTCTACTTCAGATGGACTAAGGTGAACGACCGGGCCTAGAAAAAGTCAACTGATCGAGGTCGAGCTGTGGAATCTCTGTTTGGCTTGCTTACCATATTCTTGGTGTAGCTGCTGGACCCAGGCGGGTCGCTCTCCACGCATCCAGTGGTAAAAAAGAACGTTCGAAGTGTATTTAGTGTATCACGGCCCCGGAAATGAAGCTAGAGGACCACGTGATCGACGGATGATAGTCTTGGAGCACGAGCCAACTTACATGATCCCATCACGAAGGAAGTACTTACGAAGAGTGTTTGCAAGAAACCGGCCGCCAGAAGTGCGTAGACAGCAATGAATGGAAGGGAGACCATGATGGCCGCTGATCAGGTATACTTGGTCGAAAAGATCAATATATACCTGGATGTGCAGAATAAGGCGCTCTTTAGAACGCAATGAAGGAATATATAGAGGACGAGCGCTTGTTCTCCAGGCATCGGACCCGGAACAACATTATGCACCACCGATCGACATCGTCTAACTTTCCGGTAATTGAAGTAAAATCTTACTGGATCACTTATCTATACTACCCCACCTTTTGACTGGGTATGAACGCTGCGTGACAGTGTTCGATTGTACAAAGTTACCGAGTGAGTGGTCCACTGTGGGTATCTCATTGGCTCGCGTTCAGAAAATATTCATCACGTACGAACTGTCGCTACACAATGCTAGTCCGAGTGCCAAACTCCAGGCCCTGGATTTACTTCTTGTGATAAAGGCACAGACATCTGGAAGAAGAGCGGTCGACATCTGGATGTGTATATCACAATGGCTGTGGCGTGCGGCGTATCCACGGACCGAGCCGGAGTTATCGGTGGTTTCGTAAATTCCCGCTCACCATGTGACCTGGGCG
This sequence comes from Bimuria novae-zelandiae CBS 107.79, assembly GCA_010015655.1. Lineage (NCBI taxonomy): Eukaryota > Fungi > Ascomycota > Dothideomycetes > Pleosporales > Didymosphaeriaceae > Bimuria > Bimuria novae-zelandiae. The sequence goes on from ML976687.1 coordinate 242,856, forward strand.
CTTGTTAGGTAATCACTTCCTGCGCGTCATTTGACCCCACTTATTTTTCTATAACGTATTCTACATGTGAGCTGCGCACCCGGGCGAGTTGCGCGCTTTTGCCAAGTCCACACTAACTTATAATTTACGTATAATAGCCTTATTACTTTTAAGTAGTATTATAAAAATAATAAAATAATTTATTTTTATATACGATCGCACTTATTGCATATCTTATAACTACTAAATATAAGTTATTTTTTAGTACTAAAGAAGGCGTACTCGCGCTAAATTAGTTAGTTAATATAAAATTATATTAATTATATTTATAAAACTAAGTTCTTACTTATATTTCTTAACACGTTTAACGCGTTAATTAATTAAAAATAAATAAAAAAAAAAGCTTTTATAGTGCTAATTTAGTACCTTTTTGTTAGGATCTGAGATCCCAGGAAGGCTGTACCAGTTTTGTACTTAACCCCTTATGTCATTCGCTATGAATGACTGGTTATTTCGCGACTACGCCGCATGGCGCTAAGTCATGTGACTGCTCTGTAGAGAGCGCTCGCCAGCGAGCAGTCTAGGACATGTATAATAAGAACGCGATAGTAGTTTTCTACTATCGTGTTTAACCTATTTATTAATCTATCGTTTAGATTTAACTTAGGCCCTTATTAATTTAATTATATTATATATACTTTTAATACTAACGCCCTATTAATACGCGTAAGCTATTAATATATTCTTACTTATATTACTAATACTCCTGCCTAAGAACTAATTCTTACTCTTAAGGGACTAGCTACCCTATAGGAATTTAATATCTTAAACACCCTTAATATAAGCGTTAACGATGCCTTTTTAACTAATATAATAAATACATAAATAGATACTTTTAAAGGAGTAGGTATTACTATAGCTAAGGAAAGAATAAAGAGCTTTTATAAGAAGTCTAACTTCTTCTATAGTAAATATAATTATATAGAACTATAGATCTTACAACTTAACCTGTATTTTTATAGAATAAAGAAAGAATAAGAAGATATAAATAAGACTATATTTACTTTTACCTATATAAAGAGAGATGCTTTTAAATAGATTCGTCCTTACGTTAATTAATATCTAGCTAGAGCCAACATAGAAGGCGACGGTATAGATAAAATTATAAAAAATTATAATATTTTTTATACTAAGGTTAAATAATATTTTAAAATTACTAACTAGAAAGCCATCGCTAAACAAAATATTTAATAACTTAGATAAACTTGTTTAGTAGCTAAATACAAACCTAAATTTCGCAAGAACGCTAACTAAATTATATAAAATAATAATAGCCTTATAACTATATTCTAAAAGGGATTAAAATGTTATATACGCGAAGAACTATTATATAGCAAAGTAAAAACTAATACCTTTAAAAAGACTTATAGTAGAAGTAACCTAAATTAATAATAAATAGTATAAACTAAAATAAGACCTATACTAAAACTAAAATAAAAAGGGCTATAGACTGCCTATAATAAAAGATAACTATTATAACTCTAAGTAATAGTTATAGTAGAAAAACTAAGCTAATTATAATTACTAACTAATAGAAGGGGTCTAGTACCATTAAGTTAATATAATAGAGAAAAGAACAGGAAAGGCAAAAGGCTTTTATAAATCTAAATAAGAACGTACCCTAGATAGAACCTACAAACAAGGGACCAAAGTGCGACTTTGCTATACATGTGGCAAATTAGGCCACATAGCCAGGAACTGCAGATCTAAGAACAAGATCACTAGGCAGCTAAACGTACTAACTATTAATAAGAAAGAAACAACCGACGAAGAATAATAAGTAGTAAACGCTATTAAATAAATTAATATCTATAATAAAGAATTAAAATAGTTAGGGTTACTTAATTTACAACTCTACGAGGATGATTATAAAAGTTTAGATAAAAAAGAGAAAGAGCTAATATCTTAATCTTTTATACTTTATCTTAGCTAGAATAAACTAGTTACTAATAAAATAATAAACGTTTTCGACTTCTTAGAAGAACACTAACTAAAGGAAGGAAACTTTAGGTTTATAATAATAAAATAATAAGACTATAATATAGTATTTTACTATACTTACTAACCTAATTTAGTTAGTAGAGCAGCACGTAAAATAGCAGACTATTACTATACCTATAAAGACCTTAAAAAGAAATACCTAAACAAAAACCTAAACTACAAACTATAGTACGACCTAGACTACCGTAACCCTACGCAAGATGCTATATAATAGACCCTTTATAAAGAAAATTAATATACCTTTTATTACTAAGCTAAGGAATATAGCTACTTTCCCTAAATATATTACTAATATAAATAGGAGTAGTTTAACTATCCTATTACTAATTACGATGTTTATCTTTAGGATAAACGCAAAATATGATACTTTTTATACTTTAACTAAGTAATAAACTAAGTAATATTATTATTAGTTAATAAAAAATTACTACTACTATATAGGAGTAATAAAAGAAAGCTTTAATAGAAATAAGACTTACGATATAGTAATAATTAACGCAATAAGGAAGTAGGAAAACTTTAGGAAACTATTAAAAAAGGATTAATAAACTTATATAAAGCTTATATACCTAAGATAAAGGTTAAGGCACTAAAGACATCTTATCTAATAAACCTAATATCGCCTACATAGTAGGTGTTATGAGGCTCTCACACCTTGTTCCGATCCGGGTTAGGGCGGTAAGGTATCGTGGTGCTTCACGGATTATTTAGTGGTACAAGTTGATGCGACACTTAGCGCGGCTAGACAATCTAATCTTATAATAAATAAGATAACTATTAGTCTATATAGGAGAACGTACTCGCACAGAAGATATATAAGTTAACTATAAGGAAGGAAACAACAATAGGAAAGTCGCCACACTATATACTAGCCTATTCCTTCTTCGTAGTCCCGCTAAGGCCCTGTAGTCCTAGGGACTACGATAGTCCTATAGGACTTCCCTTTATATAGGACTTTGTTACGTGACTGCTAACTAAGCTACCTCGCGCCCTGTTAGGTCCCGTTAACTCTACTACTTTGTTAATAATTACTTTCTTAGCGTAATTATCTAGCTTCTTTATCCTTATAGGGTTCGTGGTCGTAACACTATTCCTTTCTTTAAGGTTATTATCCTAATACCTTGCTTTGCTGTGCTATACTGTTAGCGCGTTAGTACTAATTATTATAAAGGTGCGTCCCCTTGCGTCCTAAGGCAGGCCGTAGCCTCTCTTTAATTCCCCTCCCCTTACTAACTATGCTAAGAACCCTTTGTTTGTCTTTAGCGACCCGTCGTGCTCGTGCGTAAAAGGTAGAAGCTTAGGGCCTAAAAATAGTATCTAGTTATAAGCGTTATTAGAAGAAGAAGTTATAGTGTTTTATTAACGCTACCTTTAGGTAGTGTGCGGGCTATTTTGCTACCCATGCCAAATATAGTCTATAGATTCCCGAGAAGGATTAGGAGCGTGTTTAAAAGAAGAAGCATAAAAAGCGTTTTACCCTTTTTTAAGTAAAAAAGCGTTAAGCTTAGGCTGCTCTTAAGACCGCGCGTCTCGAGCGAGAGTTAGTAAAGATAAAGGAGAAGGAGTATAATTATACCTAGCACGACTTACGCGTTGCTAATGCAATTAAGGCGTTAGAGTAATAAGAGGAGAATTTAAAGAATACTAGCTTTCGCGAACTATTGCTACATGCACCTCCACAGGCTAACTTAGGCTAGTTATAGGCTAACTTATTTATTTTTTTTAATCCTTTCGTATCCTTTAACTTTTCTAAGTTCCTTGCTAATCTGGTCGTGGCGCCTTTAGATGTTCCTCGTAGAACCTCTCTAGCGCTGTCTTGTAGTTCGTAAGGTTTTATACTAGTTCCCACGTATTATGGTTCTCTGGCCATCCTTCCTACTTTACCAGATACTTGTACTGACGCCTGATTTTTTATAGGTCCCTAATGGCTTCGACCTTGTACTTCTTATCTTCGAGTTTAAGCTAGGTTTCTAGTTCGGCGTCTAGTGGTGCTGGTTCTAATAATAACTTGTAGAAGACCAGGTAGATCCGTGTATCTATAGGTAGCTATAGTTTAAAATTAACTAGTCCCTTAACCTCTTAGATTTTGAATAGTCCCTTTTAAAGGTTATCTAGTTTTTTACTTAACCTTATTGTCTTGAGATTTTTTCGCGAGAGGAGGACTCTATCCCCCTCTTTAAAAGTTAGTCCTATAATTCTTTTTTTATTTACTTATCGCGCTATTTATTTATTACGTCGCGCGATATTCTTATGTAGTGTTTTATATAGGTCCTGCATAAGTTTGGCTTTGTTAGCTGCGTTCTTCACAATGCTCTGGATGTTTAATAGATCCCAGTGAGTCGTTGGCTCACATCCATGGTTGGCGTAATATGGCGAGTACCCTGTAGTCGCCGATCTTGCGCTATTGTATACTAGCTAGGCCGTTGGCAATAGCTTAACCTAGTTATCTTAAAGCTTATTTACATACATCTAGAGATACTATTTTAACGTTTAGTTTGTTTGCTTAGTTTAGCTATTTATTTTAGGATGGAAGCTCGTCGTGAGCTTGTGCTTAATCCCTAATTTAGCTATAAATATAGTCTAGTATAACGATGTGAATATCTTAGCCCTGTCTGTGATAAACTTGTTAGGTTGTTTAACCTATAATATTAGTTCTTGTTCTACTATATAGGCTAGTTCTTTTGCTAATATAGCTTCCCTAATTAGCACAAACTTTGACTCCTTAGTAAGTCGATAGATTATAATTAAGATTAAGTTATAGGGATCCTTGTTCCCTGGTGCTAGTAATGCTAGTAGCTTTACGATAAAGTCTATAATTACGCTTAACTATGGTCTTAGGGGCGGTTATAGTGGTTATAAAAGGCTATAGGGCTTATGTCTCTTAGGCTTGTTCTTGTGACAGGCTAAATAGTTGCCTAAAACCTTCTGTACCGCCTGGCGTAGCCTAGGGATAGCATATTTGTTCGCGATTCAACGCGTCGTTTTAGCGATTCTTAGGTGTCCCTAATCCTTGTCTTTATGTAGTTTTTTAATTAGTAGCGGAGCTATTTACTCGCTAATCTAGATACGGTTTTAATAGTCCCGTGCCGTTAATTTTGTGGCTTAGTAGAGATTATACGCTTGGCAATCCTTGTCTTTAAGCCTACTATAATTCTATATCTCTTTTATAGCTAGCCTATAATAGGTAAGATCCGCACGCCGTGCTTTTAGTGCTAGCGTAAGCTATATCTTATTATAGCAAAGGGTTCTATCCTTCGCGTAGGTTAAGATTACGACATAGTTACCACTATTATCTTCTTTTATAAGATCTAAACGCCTGCTAAGCGCGTTTGCTACGGCGTTTGAGTTATTAGGTAAATAGGTAATACGGAAGCTGAATTCTGCTATTCATTCTAACTATCTAGCCTGTTATTAATTAAGCTTCTTTGTGGTTGTAAAGCGCGTAAGGTTAAGGTAATCTAAAAAGACCTTTGTCTAGTGCTTTACTCCTTTAAGCTACGCTTCCTATTGCTTAAAATAGTTGACAATTGCGAGTAACTCCTTGTTGTAAATTTTATAATTTAGTTCTACTCCTAAGAGCTTGCGTGCGTAATAGAAGACAGGTCTCTATTTACTGTTATTATACTCTTGTAATAATACGGCCCCTAGCGCATAGTCCAATGCATTCGTGTAGATATAATGTCGCCGCTCTGGGTCGTATATTTGTAGTAGGGGTGCTGTTAGGAATAGGCGTTTAAGCTACTTAAAAGCCGCTATTTCTGCCTTTTGCAGAGGTCGCTATTTCCCTATCTTTATAAGTTCTATTAACAGAGCGGTCGTCTTTAAGTAGTTCCTAATAAATTTGCGATAGAAGTTAGTGAAGCCTAAGAAAGACTAGATATCTTTTACTAATTATAGTAGTGGCTATTCTTCTATTATCGCGATCTTTTTTAGGTCCATCTTAACACCTTCTCGGGATATTACAAATCCTAAATATTCTGTCTTAGTGACATGGAACTCGCACTTCTTAGGGTGTAGGAGCAATTAATACTCTTATAACTTTTATAGTACTTTGCGTATATGTCCTTTGTGCTCTTCCAAGATTCCGTGTGAGTATATTAAGATATTATCGAGGTACGCCGTGCAGAATACGTCTAAGTATTTATGTAGTACTTAATTTATTAACTCTTAGAAGGTTGCTGGTGCGTTAGTTAGCCCTATAGGCATAACCGTATACTTAAAAAGGCTATATCGTGTGCGAAACGCTGTTTTCCACTCGTGTCCTTTTATAATTCGAATCCTGTGGAATCTATTCTAGACGTTAAATTTCGTGAAGTATTTAGCTCCTCGGAGTCTATCTATAAGCTCCGTTATTAGTGGTAATACGTAGTAATTCTTAATTATTACGGCGTTTAGCTATCTATAATTTACATAGAGTCGCAGCCTACCGTCTTTTTTGCGAACAAAGAGTATAGGGAAGGCTATAGAACTCTAACTAGGCCGCTATTTCTCTAAGCGTAGATTCTTCTGTATTAGCTCTTTTAACTCTTTTTCTTGTTTGTAGGTAAGGGGCCTTAGGCGTTCTAGCTATAGCTTAGCTCCCTCTACTAGTGGTATCTCGTAATCCTACTCCTTATATTTAGGTAGGATAGTCTCGTCGTGTTCCTTGAACAGGTCTGCGAATTCCTTATATTCTTCTGGTAGACTAGGGTTGTCTAGGACTATCTTAGTTTTCTAGACCTATATATAGTGCACCTGCCCTAGGTGTTGCTTTAAGATCCTGTCTATCTTGCATACTAATATTTCTTATATCCTAGATAGTTAACTCCTTTTTCTTGCCTAAGGTTGGGGAGTTTCCCTCTTACTAGGGCTCGCCTAAGCCTTCGCTGGTGGGTCCTGGGGAAGGATTGTTCGTTTAATCCAGTCTATCTATGGATTGTGTTATTCTAGCCATTCGTATCTAACGATGGCTTCGATGTCTCCCATCTCCGCGATGGTGAAGACGTATTAGCTCTCTAGGCCTTCTATGTTAACTTGTACCGGCGCCGTCTCAAGGCGTAGCTAACTATTACTGTATCTTTATAATTAGGTCCCGTCCGCGACAGTGTGTCCATCAGCCAAGTAAAGTAAAAATCCACCCCTTTACTTTACTTGGCTGATGAGATGCCTTTACTTTACTTGGCTGCTTGACAAAAAACCTTTACTTTACTTGGCTGCTTGACATTACTTGATGAAATTCCCGATTTAGAATCTATGGTACATCTATGCGAGCATACCGCTTCGAAGCAGGTGCTTTTGACATTCAATTGCCGCTACAGTGTCCGAATCAAGCCGATTCCGTTTATCTGTGATGACCTTCTTCGTCTGTGAAAATACTCGCTCACACTCAGAGCTCATCGCAGGACAACTGAATAGATCAAACGCCATCTTAGAGAGCACAGGGTAGTCAGATGCATGGCGGATCTACCACTCTAGAGGGTCCTTAACATCCTAATCGGCCTTATTATGTCTAGACATAAACTCATCAAGCTTAGAGGTGAGTTTTGCACGCTTCCTTCCTCGCGTACTAGACGCTATAGTAGCGGCGAGCCGCTGGCGACGCTTACGAGCTTGCTAGATAGGATCAAGCGCCGTGTCACTGTCAGTGCTAAACTCATTATCCTCCTCTTGCGTTGCTTCTGCAGTATCTACTTCTGCAGCTGCTTCCGCGGCTGCTTCCTCGTATTCTGCGTACACATCATGTACCACCCGCTTCGCCTCAGTGATCCATTTCTTCTCATGACTCCATTCAATCTCGAAATAGGTAAATTTATTCGCAGGATGGAGGGCAACGGCGCATCAGTATGCTGGCGTAGTGTCTATAAGGCCGTAGTATTCTTCAAGCTTAATGCGGGCAGCATCAATAGCACAGGAATAGTATTCCGAAACCTCCTCGGCGTGATTTTCTGCGAACTTTCCAGCCTCCTGGAGCTTCTTAAAAAGGACGTCAAAAGACTCGAGTGTCTTATAGAGTGAGCCATGTAATCTTTCAAGGCCAGCTTTATTAGCCCGGCCTTCTATACGTTTAGTCAGATCTTTAAATGGCTTCAAGATATCGAAGAAGTGCTCTAAATCCGTCTAGTCGCGCGGAGTAATTGCGTCCTCTAAGATATTATATCCCTCACCACTATAATTATAGTGGAGAAAGAAAAGATTAATTACGTGGCGGAGCTTAAGAGCTCTCTCGATCATGGCGTACACAGAGTTCCAGCGGATGCCGCCGTCAACCAGTACCCTAGTGTAGAGGTGTTCGATGCTGCCCTCTTCGTACGCCTACAAGATATACTGTCTCAGAAGCTCCCGCCGCTGGTCGGTCCGGTTAATCCATACGCAGAAGTTATGGAGCTTACCAATAAAGCTCTGCTTCCTCCATATCTCAAACCGCTCATTATTAGATGCGCCACAGAGCTCTTTCTCCAGCTTGCTAATACCCTGCCCAAAGAGGAGAGTTTTGACTATAAGATTTAGTATATGGCCGACGCACCGGAGGCGGCTCTGCTGCGTAATTATAGGGTACTGCTTTGCCAGCTCTTTAATACAAGTGTCGTTATTACTAGCATTGTCCATTATGAAAAAGCCAAGGACGGCGGGTATATTGTAAAATTCGATAACCTTCGACAGCAATTTCGCAATGTTCTCGCCAGAGTGAGGGCCCTTTAGAGGTTAGAGGTTAATAAGGGCTGTTTGCAACTTTTGCTTCTCGTCTAGGAAGTAAGTAATAACTACCACATAGTTCGTTCCTTCTTCAGACGTCCAGGCATCGATTGAGATATGGATCTTGCTTTTGGCAAGATAGAGCTTTTCTTTTAGCCAAGCGCGTCTCCCAGCATCACCCTCCCACATCTCTTTAACCCAGGAACTAAGAGTTGATGGGCTCTTTGGCAGAATCTTATGTATATCCTCTAGGCAACTAGTAAAGATGTTACGGGTGCAGTGATGCGTCGCTTATTAAAAGGTGAGGTTAAGATTAATTACCTAGTTAATAAACTTGTCCTTAAACTAGAAGTCGTTAAACACTAAGCGCCGGCCTCTGAGGTATGGTATAGAGCCTGTTATTCCCCTAGCCATATCGAACAGATTCGATACCGCCAGTTTGTAACCGAATTCTTGGAGTTTGTGCTAATGTTTTAGATAATAAATAATACTAGTAGTTCCCTCACTATTATATAGTGCAGAATCATGCTGCCCATTAATATGGCAGTATTTACAGAGCTAGAACTTATTGTCTCCGTTAGTTATTAATTGCGCTCCATGTTTGTAGATTACTAAGGATTAGGCTTTAGAGTTAAGGGCACGCTTATAAGGCTGATAATATCGGATTAATGGCAAAGACTTCCTTTCATAGCGAATTTTGTCCCATTAAATAGGAAAAATGCATTAAGAGGATGTAGGTAACTCTCTTTCATAGGTGGGTGTGGAAGTATTATTGGTTAGAGTTGAAACTGAACTTGGGGTCTCTGAGCGGCTCCCTAGGGTAGAACTGAAGGTCTCGGAGGGGGTTATAGGCAGAGTGGAACGTGTGGACCTTCCATGAGGCTGAAAGAATGGGTGGGAAGACATATTTGGCTTAGCATTTGGTAGTGTTGTACGCAAAGACTAGATGTGTCTGTCGGGAGGACTTGTTGCACTAGTGCAACAAGTCCTCCCGACACTGATCAGTGATCGCGAGAAGCCATCACAGACAGTAAGGAAGAAGAGACAGGCTGTTGACAACCCGACGTGAGAAATCTCGGGTCGATGCAGACTGTGCTAAGAACAGAGCGAGGCAGAGATAACACGAAGCACTCTTAACCAACCTCTAAAGCTGCTAGTTTAGGCTGATCCGCGGACACAGAGCGCGTTAGCAACGTATTACAATTCACCGTACGAACGTCTCCAGACGACCTAGTTACGTACACTAACACACGTCGGAAACGACCAACCGACGAGACAACCACATTGACAACAAGTTAACACCGCCAGTATAATAGCAGATAACTAGAGCAGCGACAGCGCAGCAGACGATGCTAATGCTTAAGCTTAAGCTTAACTGCGCGATAATTAGTCAGAGCATGGCTTAAGTAAACGCCAGGAAGCTGCTTCGCGCTGGGCTAAATACACTGCAAAGTACCTTATGGGAGACTGCCTATATCCAGTGGCGCTGGAATCTGTCAACACATCTCTCTGGGACGTACCTGTACCAACAGACGCAGACGAGATGCACGCAACAACCTGGGTTGCTAAAATCATTCGCGATTACAAAGCATTAATCAACCCAATGTAACTCGTTATCAAGTATTTCCTTTTAGCACTAGTGCAACAAGTCCTCCCAACAGTGTTAGAATTTTCACGACACATCTGGCTCCTTGGCGCGACTCCAGCCAATCATGATTTTGCCAGGTGCACCCGGCGAAATCATAATTAGCTTGCTTAGCTAGCGCCGCCTAGGACATGCCCAGTACGGCAATTCGGTTAAGCAACTTCAAGTTACTTTAAGTAATATAAAAACCCTTACTTATAGTTGCTTAAATAACCTATTACTTATAGTTGCTTGTTACGTAATCAAGCAATGCCAGCCAACCAAGTCAAGTAACTTGACTGTTGGACACACTGGTCCGCGAGTCCTATTTATAGTGGTGTTTTCTTATTACGATATAGTATATTATACTTCTTAACCACTCGCGGGGCGATTAGACACGCGTCTGCCCCTAGGTTAATTAGTGCTATAATACGATGTCCATGCACCGTAATATCTTTAATTAAGCGCTTCTTAACTCGGCGAGTGTCTACTTAATAAGCCATAATAATCGCACTATTACTAGTGTGGCTTGTTACCTAGTAATAATCTAGTTTTTTAAATTATTAAACCCTTTGTCTAAGGTTTTAGGCTAACTAGCGTCAGCTTCCTTAATCTAGTCCTGGACCTTAGATAGCTTAGAGACTTTCTTAATTTAGTGCTACTTATATTACTATTAATATAGGGCGTAGGTCTCTCTAATCCTATTAGATTTATATACTCCTTGATTCCCATGTTGCGGGCAATTTGGAGTAAGGTATTTATTTTAGGCTAATGCATTATACCCTAGATAGCTATCTAAGGAGGCTACCTCTTCCTGCAGGCTTAGGTGTGCGAAGCACTATAGGTTATATTATTCTTACCTAATTAATAAGTAGTCCGCGTCTCTTCTTAACTACGTATTCCTTATTATTGTGCTAGTGTCGCGGGGGTCTAAGCCCTAAGGGAACTAGCCTGTTTCGAACTTCTACTACCTATGTAGCTTACAGGTAATATTAAAATATTAATACTAATTATTCTATTTATAGTGCTTAGCCTAATAGGCTAAAAAGTGCTTATAGTAATTATTAGGCACGCTGCACTGGCTCTGCTTTAGCCTATAGTATTCTAAACCTCCTGGAAAATAGGAGGCCCTAACTCTAGCCTTAGAGTGTTGTCGGCATCCTTTACGCGTGCATTGCCACTATTTGGCGTATTTATATCGTTCCTGTATCGTGATCTGGCGTAGGTATTGTTTTAGGCGCCCCTGTAGTTTCTTTGCTAGCTAGTAGGCGTCCTATACGTGTGCCCCTTAGACAATTACTTTTGCCTTACACTAAGATAATTAATGTAGCGCACTGCTGCACATCTAGTAGGTGTCGTTAGCTAGTTTTTAGAAGATCTAGTACTTAGGAAGGGTCTTTCGTTCCTCTTCCTTTTCTATTAGCTCTAGGATCTTCTGCGTAAGATCCACTCCGTCGGCTTCTACCAGCGTGAGGGTGACTATAGCCACTTATAGGAGGTTAGTTATATTAACCTTAGTCTCCTAATCGTTGCAGTCTTTGGCGAAGTGGCCTAGCTTACTATATTAGAGGCAGGCTTTATCTTTAAACCTCTGTTCTTGCTCTTCCTGCGAGATGCTATTCTTGTCCTAGTAACTCTTCTTTAGTCTGTACAGCTGTTTTCCCTTGCCATTCTTCTTTTTGTACTATCGGGCTTTATTAGTTATAATAACATCTCTGTCCTGGTCTCTTCCTACGGGCCTAGATCAATTCTCTTTTCTAGTAAGTAGTCTAGTACTATGCTATTTTTCTAGCTTACGTTCGTATAGGCAATTGTCTACTTTAATTATATTGTTAATAAGTTCTTCTAGGTTATCTGCTTTTCCTTAGTAGACTAATTTGTCTTTAACCAATTCTTTTAGTCCGTTATAGTAGGCAATTATAAGTAGGGCTTCTCCCCATCCTTCGAGTTCTGCCATAATCTGTTTAAACTCTAGTGTATAGAGTACCGCCGATTTCTCCTGACGTAGGCGCTGGAGGCGTATTTTGGCTTAATGTCCTTTATTAATAGTGTCGAACATTCCTTTCACGGCCTTGCAAAAAGACTCTTAGTCCTTAAAGGCGTCTTTAGTAGCGTCTAAACTACAATCCTCTAATTTGCTATTCTTAAGAAAATTATTAATTATTAGTCTAGCCTACGCGGCTGCCTTGTCTTGCATATTTATATAGGTAACTAGGATCTTATCCTATTCCGTATTAAACTTTCCTAGGTTGTAACAGATAAATAGTTTTATCTAAGTTAGGAACGTTCCTAGGTAACCCTTTCCTAAATAAGGTTTAGGCTTCGGGACCTTTAGTTAATGTTTTGCATTTTCCTATTAGCTCATCTTTTCGCTTATCTAGTTAATAATTTCCTGTAACTAGGCTATTTAAGCCGCTTGTTCGATAACTATCTCTCCTAGGGTCTTTTCCTTAGGTGCCGGAGCTACGGTGGTCGAACTAGGTCCTGCTATTATACCGTAGGGTAGTTAAAGTGTTATAAGGCTCTTACACCTTATTCTAATCTAGGTTAGGGTAGTAAGGTATCGTGGTGCTTCACGGATTATTTAGTAGTATAAGTTAATGCGACACTTAGCGCGGCTAGACAATTTAATCTTATAATAAATAAGATAACTATTAGTCTGTATAAGAGAACGTACTCGCACAGAAGATATATAAGTTAACTACAAAGAAGGAAACAATAATAGGAAAGTCGCCATACTATATACTAGCCTATTCCTTCTTTGTAGTCCCGCCAAGGCCCTGTAGTCCCAGGGACTATAGTAGTCCTATAGGACTTCCCTTTATGCGGTACTTTGTCACGTAACTGCTGACTAAGCTGCCCCGCGCCCCGTTAGGTCCCGTTAACTCTGCTACTTCGTTAACAATTACTCTCTTGGCGTAATTGTCTGGCTTCTTCATCCTTGTGGGGTTCGTGGTCGTAACAGTAGGCAAGTGTCTAACTAAAGTATCTGCGGTAGGATAATTAACTACCTTAGCATTTACTACCTCTCCCTTAGTAGCTAAATTAAATATAAAATATAACGTTTTCTTGCGCGCATGCTCTTTAGCCTACGCTAGTATTCTTTATCTTTTAATAAATAAGAAATAACTATAGCTAATTATGTCTTATCCTCTTTAACCTTCTTCTTATATTCCTCTCGTGTCTTATCTAATAACGCCTAAGACATGTTAACGCACGAATAGCTAAGGCGAATATACTTAGTATATTTTTAACTTAATTTAGATATAATATAATACTTTTAACTTTTAAATTTATACTCGAAATAAGGGTGCTTAGTTATAAAATTAGTTTAAAGGATTTTATTATATAAATAAAATTTATAAGTAGTAAACTTAGTAGGTATAGTAACTAACGTTATACTTATAAATATAAGAGCAAGGTCACGCTTATATAAAAAAAGGTAAAACTCAATACGTACTTTAAAAACAAATTTTAAAAGGGAGGGAATAATATTAGGATCTAAAACCCTAAAAAGGCTATACTAGTTTTGTACTTAACCCCTTATATTATTTACTATAAATAACGAGTTATTTCGCGACTACGCTGCATGGCGCTAAGTTATATAACTGCTCTATAGAGAGCGCTCGCCAGCGAGCAGTCTAGGACATGTATAATAAGAACGCGATGGTAGTTTTCTACTATTATATTTCACCTGTTTATTAATCTATTATTTAGATTTGACTTAGGTCCTTATTAATTTAATTATGCTATACACACCTTTAATACTAACGCCCTATTAATACGCGTAAGCTATTAATATATTCTTACCTATATTACTAATACTCCTATCTAAGAACTAATCCTTACTCCTAAGTGACTAGCTACCCTATAGGAATTTAACACTTTTAACTTAACATACTACGACAGTTTATAAATGAATATACAAGCGGAGCTTATTCTAACTCACTTATAGAAGTATATGTAGAGAAGAAAGTTGCATTAGGAAAAGCCTATAGAAGTAGGCTATAAACCTATCCCCTGCACCGTTAACATCTCCCGTACACGGACCACCTGATTCTGGCCAATTAGTGAATGTCTCCGACTTGGCGGAACAGCAACATGAATGTTAGTTTGTATAAGATTTATATCGTGCCTTGGCAGTCAATGCACGCCGTCAGTTGCACGCACTTGGCATGCCCGCGCTACTAACAAAATATAGTGTAGAGCTTTATATAATAGTTTTTATTATAGGAATTTTTAGTATTAAGTTTAATTAGGTATATTAATTATTACTAGCGTATAGTATTTATAAATATTATATTAGTATTTTAATAATACGCCTTCTGCGCGAGGAGAGGGTTAATATTAAAGTATATACCTATTAACTTAATTAACTTTCTAAGGAGTGCGCACCTGTTTTTTACTTTTAGTATAATAAAGAGTAAAGACTAAGGGCTTTTAACTACCCTTTTTAAATAATTTAATACGATTTATAAGGTGCTTTTTAGCTATATAAGCTTATTAATATAGGCATTTTTAAGAGGTTTACTTAGCTCTCTTCCTTGCGCGTGCCTCTTAAGCTTATACGTGCGCAACGCGGGCCTCTTACTATAGATAAAGTTTAAGCTCTTTATTTGCCCTCTATATTTCCTTTTACTACTCCTTTTAGAGTTATAACTCTTATTTATAAGCTTCTTATTAAGCGAGAGCGTTACGCGCTTTTTATACTTAAGCAGGTAACTAGAAAATAGCTCCTCTATACTACTCTTTAGGTTGCTTTAAGGGCAACGCCTTGCCTTTAGTTTTATAATATTTTTAATTAGCAAGAGCCTCTCGCAGGCCTTAGTTTTTATATTTAAAAAGTTAATTTTATATAGAAATTAAGTATAGGGTAGAGCTAAGCGAGCGCGTAGTCTTATTAGTAATATCCTTAATAGTAAAGCGTAGTAGCCTCTTAACTTTACGCTAGTCTAACGCGCTAAGTATTAATATAGAGCTCTTTCGTAATATACGCGCTAGTAGAGTCTCTTTACTAAACCTTTTAAGTATATAAGTTAACTCTTGTGGCTAGATCCCTGTGCTTATAAAGGCTCGTACAACTAACTACAGTGTAGTATAGGTTATCTAGGCCTTTTAGAGTAAGTTAAAGAAGTTTCTTTTTATAACTATTAATAGTCTCTAGCACCTAAATAAGTAATCTAATAGCTTATTTAAGTATGCTATTAAGAGAGACTTAAATATATAAATATTAAGAGGCTACAACGTATAGGTTAAGTAAGGAGGAAATACTATAAGAAGAATTCTATTTTAGTTATAGTAGTTAATAAACTTTATAGTAATATAAAAACTATAGCTATTAAGTATAAGTAGTTAGTATTAGCGTCGCGCTTTCTTCTTTATATAGTAGTTAAATACTTATTTAAGCTATATAATACTAATTTAATTATTTAACTAGCTAAAAGTTAATAAAGTAATAAAAACTTTATAAAAGCTACTATTAATTTATTTAACCTAGCTTAATTATAGGGTCTTATTACTAGACTAGTATACAAGGCTAGGGTTAACAAGAGAGCTATCGGCGTAAATATAAGCTAATACTAATATCCACTCGCGCGAGCCATCCTGTATACTCTGCCTCACTTTTCGACTCTCGTATATAGGCCTGCTGAAGATCCTTTTCGAACGCCTGGTGATACCGAGGAGAAAGCCTTTCTCATCCATATTGTATGTGTGCTCAGGTTGTATGCCGTACTCCGCGATTTTCTCGTACAAAAGTTGAAAGTAGAGGCTGTATTTGGCCTCAGAATCAGCGTTGTGGCGATTTATATCAAGCCCGGTTGACCAGCCCGATATAAGGGAGTCCTTGTTATTGCGCACAAAGCGATCGACCTAGCTCATAGAGACGTCCTTTTTGGCAATATTTGACGCAAAGTTTCGCATCATTTGACGTGTAGGTGGTAGGCCGCGCTCAGTAAGGCGCTTTATATACTGTAGGAGCTCTTGCTCTTGGTGTTTGTGGAGATTTCTGCGATTCTGATCGGTAACTTCGCGCGGGTGCGATACGCGTCGGTGCCTACGCGACAATGTTGACCTCAAAACATCAAACTTTTCTGCTATTTCTGTATATGTAAAATGTTCTCCTGGTTCTAGCGATTCGATTGCTGCAATTGCAGCGTCAATTGGATCCATATTGGTAGAGTTATGTTATTGCGGAGTTTGGTGTTGCATACCCCTCGCGTGCACCGACTGACGGCGTGCATTGACTGCCAAGGCACGGTATACAGATTTACATAGCCTAAGGTCGTGATTTTAAATTACTGTATACTTAAACTGACGCTGGTGTTAATAGAGGTGACTGTTTTGTGCCGCCGGAGGTGCTCCTGCCAGCA
The DNA here is from genome assembly GCA_010015655.1 of Bimuria novae-zelandiae CBS 107.79. Classification (NCBI taxonomy): domain Eukaryota; kingdom Fungi; phylum Ascomycota; class Dothideomycetes; order Pleosporales; family Didymosphaeriaceae; genus Bimuria; species Bimuria novae-zelandiae. Next base: position 259,563 of record ML976687.1, read on the forward strand.
CTCCGGCCTGATTTCAGGCCTACAGAGAGGCAGCTGGCAGAGTCTACAGCCAAAGGACGTACGAGGAGCTCGCTGAGTACCATGCCGTGGGCGTGAATTGCCTGACACGTGACTTAGAGGCTTGCGATTGTCATCCTTCTTGCGGCCGTTTTCTAAGCAAGCTACACACAGCCAAGACTCTGCGAAGAGCTTGACAGACGTGTGCTCACTCTCCTAACTAGCAATTACGTCGTCAAACTTCTCTTGTTTTTTAGAGCCGTGTGTAGGTCGACTCCCACGCTTGAATAATTGCTTGATAAGGTTGTATAGGAACTCCTTGTGGCCGCTTCTCTTGGCAGCGTGAGAGGAGGCGTATGAGGAAAGTCTGTAGGCGTTATTTAGTGAGAGATCTAGCAAAAAGTACTATAGTGGCTTCCATGTACGCCTCCTGACGTGCTGTATAGTGTAATAAGCTCGATTCTAGTTAAATTAATCTACCTTACTTTTGTGATAATTGTAGTCGTTTATTATTTCTAGGATCCCTAGGAGCTTAACGGAGGCGTCTTTAAAGGCTAATTAGAGCAGTTTCTTGTTGTTTGGAGAGAGCTTTAAGCAGTGACGGAGCCTTTATACAAGTTAAAGTGCTAGGTGGCGACTATCGTTAGTAGGTCTTGGCAGGTCTTGGCGCTGGAGTTTAGGATTTTCCGAGCCGTTAACTTACGCTCTGCAACAGTACTGGCAAACAACACAACCTGATTATCTCTCCACGCAGCCTGTGGTACCTTCTTACTCTCTGAGAGCGCCCAGTAGATCTCCCCCACGGTATTTTGTTAGTAAAATGGGTTTTTAACCGTACCAGATCCGTGTTAAAGCGCTCTTTAGAGAGTCTCGAGCGCGCGCGACGTGCAATTGCTAGGTTGACAGCTAAAACTTCAGCCTCTGCCGCCTGCTCAAATCGCTCCTCAGTCGCCGTCTTGGTCGTCCGAACAGTGCCTGCGCAGCCTACGCCGCGAGATCTTAAGTATTCGAGCATGGGTATCGTGTTGAACAGATTATCGTCCCACACAGTGTGGAGATTTAGCGGAAACAGACGCTCGCCGGTAGAGTCCTTGGCGAGGACTAGATTGATAGGCACAAGCTTGGTGGGCGTAAAAGTCGACGTCGCGCCCGCAGGCCTTTGTAAGTTGACAGGCCCTTAGCTAGATCCTCTAGCATGAAATAACTAGTTAAGCAGTACTCCGTCGTTAGCTAAACACTAGATCTTATAGCCCTCTGGCGTTAGTTTTGTCTTGATAATCACGATCTCGCTGGCACGCCTAGTAAATCTCGCTATTGCCTCGTCGACGCAGAGGTGCTTGCCAGCGTTCCAGTACATGAAGCAGCGCTTACGAAGCACCTCTGAGAGGTCCTAGACGCGCCCAAATGGGGACTGGAAGGACTGGTTTGTTGCTGTACAGTATAGAAACCTGTCCAGCTGCTCCCATCGCGTCTGCCCCATGTACTCATTAACTCTGTGTGTAGGCGCTGTACCATGCAACTTCATCCAGTACTCCTCTGCCGACGGCTCTCGATGGACGCCCATATATATAACTATCGCGAAGTACGTATACAGCTCGGTCGGCGACGTCGGTTTCCACTTGCGGCAGGCAGAGGGCTCGACAGCTCGTACGTGCTTAGCATGCTGATTGGTAAAGTATGCGATACGGTCTAGGACGTCGGCGTCGAAAAATAGGTTAAAAAGCTCGAATGGCGAGCCTCTGTCAACACCTTCAGGTATCTGGGCCTCTCCAAAAATACGTGAGTTGTCGATACGGAGGGGTTGCCACTCTTGTCAGATTTGATAGTGTTCTGTCACTTTAAGATAATGCGATAATGAGAGTTGATGGATGTGATTATTTGTTGTGGAAACCGTGGATGTGCGCAAGGTGTCTATCTAGCGATGTTTCACGCTTGCACTATAACATGCCCGTGCGCGTGATGAGCCACTTCGCGTGATAGGCCACCCACGCCAAAACACTCAAACTTCACAACCTTATAACTCTACCATTATGGCTCCAATTAACGACGCGCTTGCAGATCTAATATCGCTAAGCCCTAGCGAATAGTTTTTGTACTGAAAAGTAGCTAAAAAGTATAGTGTTTCTCGCTTAACTTTAATGCGAAGGCACTATGCTACAACACAGCCACACGCATTAAAGATTATTAACTAATAAAAGCTTGCTCCACAATAAGAGGCAGAGCTTATTAAATATATAGAAGGACTTACAGCACGTCACCTACCACCTATAAGAGAAATAATACGAAATTTCGCGTTAACAATAGCCAAGGAGCTAGTAAGCGAGAGCTGGGTTACGCGCTTTATTAATTGGCACAGCATCCATCTTACCTCGCGATAGGCAACTGGTATAGACAGCAATCGCTACCAAGCCGACTCAGGGGATAAATACAGCCTGTATTTTAATATCCTAGGTGATAAAATCAAGGAATATGGTATTGAGCCTCGTCACACGTACAATATGGATGAGAAAGGCTTCCTTATCGGTATCATTGGCCGATCGAAACGAGTGTTCAGCAGACGTATGTGGGAGAAGAAGGAGGTTAGAGCATCTCTACAAGATGGCTCTCGCGAATGGATTACCCTCCTAGCATGCGTGTGCGCTGATGGATCAGCCTTGCCGCCAAGCCTTATCTACTAGTCTACCAACAAGGACATCCAATCAAGCTGGGTTAAGGATATCGAGGCAGGAAAGCATAGCGTACACGTCTCCTCTTCACCCTTAGGCTGGACAAACAACGATATCGGCCTTGCCTGGCTTGAGCAGGTGTTTGATCGCTACACTAAGGCAAAAGCTCGACGATCCTACCGACTTCTTATCCTTGACGGCCATGGATCTCATGTTACTATGGATTTTATCGACTATTGCGATAGGAATAGGATCCTCCTAGCTATACTTCCTCCTCACTCGACGCATACGCTTTAGCCACTTGATGTGGTGCTCTTTAAGCCTCTCTTATTAGCCTACTCCGCTGAGCTCACGACCTACCTCTAAAAGAGCTAAGGCCTAGTCCTAATTAAAAAAGGAAACTTCTTCCCTCTCTTCTAGAAGGCCTAGGCAAGCTCCCTTCAGGAGGAGACGATTCTCAAGTCTTTTAAGGCTACTAGCATATCACCTTTCAACCCAGAGGTTATACTCAAAAGATTTGCCAAAACCACCCAAGATGAGCAGGAATCACGAGAGAGCTCTACGTCAGTACTCAGTGGATCTGACTGGCGTAAATTAGATCGCCTCGTACGAGCTGCAGTAGAGAATCAGGCCAGTAAAGACGCGCAGAAGCTCAGCCGCTCACTTCACCACATCTTAGTTTAAAATGAGCTACTTCACCACGAGATCAACGGGCTTAAGGAGGCACTACTAGTTAAGAAGAAGCATAAGAAGAAGGGCAAGCGTCTTAACCTTCAGCAGCGTTAAGAGTACCATGGGGGAGCAGTCCTCTAGTCACCGAGGAAGGTCAAGGAGGCTCGTGTACGCCAGTCTGTGAAGGAGCAAGAGGAAAAGGAGCAAAAGCTTCGAAAAGCAGAGACAGCTGAGTTAAGGAAGGCAGCTAAGCTGTACAAGGAGAAAATTGCAGAGGAGAAGCGTGTGGGGCGGGAGGCCGCCAAGGTAGCTAGGGAGAAGGAGAGGGCTGAGAAGGCAGCAGAGCGCGCTCGCCAGAAAGAGGCTCGTGACGCAGCAAAAGCTCTACAATCTACCTAGAAGGGTAAGAGAAAAGCCTCGCAGCCACCTACACAAAGTAACAAGCGCTAGAAACGTGTGGTTGACGCTGTAGCTACTAAGGAAGCCTTAGGTGCCGTATTAGCAGCTCCACCTAAGACCACGCGGCGCGGTCGCAACGTTAAGCTTCTAAGTAAATATAAATAGCACAGGTTAATTGCAAGTATTAATATAGTACTTCTATAAAGAAATCTCGTGATAATAGCTACTGTGTGTAGCTCTACAGCCTCGTTTCTCGTAGAGATGTTTTGGTGTTGGTGGCCCATCACGCGAAGTGGCTCATCACGCGCACGGACACGTTATAGGATAGTGCAGGGGCAATAGTGCGCCAGCCTCCCTTCTTCATCCTATCGCACTCTGGGCGATAGTTTAGGTGAGGAGACAGTAGATGGGTCGCACTCATACTGTAGGCAACAGTATAACTTACTGTAATTTATAGTAGGTTGTCTAATCTAACACACCCCCTTAGCTTAGGCTTATCCTTAAGCTAGATATAAGTTGCTTGCTAATTACACTTTTGCTTATAGTTTAAAAGCTTCTATTCTTTGTTCTAGTTCGTGCAGGTTAACCTCTTAGTTAGTAATCTTTCCTGCGACGTCCTTAAGTCCTAGTTTATCTAGAGACTTAGTCTATTTGCTAGCTAGTAGAGCCTTTGTAAGACTATCTGCTACTATTTCTTCTAATTATTAATACTAGACTTTAATAGCTCCGCGTACCACTTCTTGTCGAAGCTAATAATTATAGATGTTAACATGCCTTAACTTTGTCTGTAGCTTAGTAATTTCTTTAGTAATAAGTTAAATGGTCTGTTAATTATCGCAATTAATCGTGATTATTAATAGTGAGAGCTTAATCTTAAGCTTAGTAATTAGCCATGCTATAAAGATAGCTTCTTTAGTAACTTATAATAGGGCTAGTAGCTTAGCTTTAGTTATTAATATAGTAACTGTGTTCTGTTTATTTGCTTTCCAGGCGATAAGTCTACTAAATAGCTTAATAATATATCCTTAAGAGCTCTTGCGGTTAAGGGTGTTGTCTATAAATAATATATCGCTCGCGACTTTATAGGTGTCTGCTCCTCTAAAGCGTAGTGCCAATATTCGTGTGGAGGATAGGTATAGCAGCACGCGGTTAGCAGCGTTGTGATGTTTATTACTTAGATTTACAAGGAATCGCGATAACTAGGAGCTTATAAAAGTAATGTCTAAGCGCGTAGTTACTATAGTATAGAGGATTAATCCTATCTTCCGCTAGTATTAATTAATCTCTACCTTTAAGGCAAGTCCTTCTTAGGGAAGTAGCTTAATTACTACTATTAGGGTATCGTGCCGTATGTCGCGTTAGTTAACTAAGTAATTAATCTTATCCACGTAAGACGCTTAAGATAGCTAGAGCAGTCTATAGGGACAGTCTCTAATAACTTTAACTCTTAGAAACTACTATAGGTCTTTTCCGCTAGTAAAGGAGAATTTTAAACTTAACTATTTTATTACTACGTTAGTAGTGTGCTTCTGATCCTTTGCGTAGGCGATAATAAGGTCGTCTATATAAAAGAAGATAATAATTCTATCTTTAATTATATAGCATGGCTCGTGTGGGACAGCGGCAAAGCCGAGATCTCGGAGCACTTGGGTAAACTCTCGTTGCTATAATAATAGAGAGATTCGCAGACTATACAGCGCCTTATGCAGCTGTAGGATGGTGCCAGATTAGGTGTATCCTCGTAGCATTCTTATGTAGATTTCTCTGTCCAACTTTGCATAGACGAAAGCGTTGGTGACGTCGTATTAGCTAAGCTCTAGATTAAAGCGAGCTACTATAGCTATAAGTAGGCGAAAGGATCGTCCTGCGAGTGTAGCGGCGTAGGTATCTTAAGTAGTAAGATATCGTTGTTAATCTCTACGCACTACTAGTCTAGCCTTATACTTTTAAAAGTAGTGGTGTTTGTTAAGCTTATAGGTATAGACCTATATATAGTTAAGGATTTAATGGCCTGCTAATCGCGCTTAGGCGATAGGCACCTCGCTTTATAACTTTATCTCTTTATAACTCTATAAGTATAATTGCTTGGCATCCTTCTATATCTTAAATAGTAGGTGATCTTTTATTCTTGTTCTGTAAGATAGAGGTTCTGGCAAAGAGCTTTAGTGTGGCTTCTTACCTGCTTCGAGCATGCGTCTGAATTGCGCTTTGTTAAGTAGCTTACCTTTATGTGTTCCTGCACTTCCTGCTTTAGTGCCTGCTAGGAAGGTAGCTGCCTATAGCATAGCAAGTTAATGTTTCGACTGTAATTACACTATAGGCGATAGTTTACTATAAAGTTTAGTATAATTACTAGCTATTAATTATATAAGTAGTGTAATAGGTAGTAGTATCGCTAGTAGTAATAGGTAGATATAGTTAACTTTCCTCCCTTAATTATACTCTAGAGTGTCGTTATCCTTTCGGGAGTCTGTTATTGGCTCATCCTCGTAGAAAGACTCTGTGTGTTGTTATTCTGGCGGTAAGGGCAATAGCTCTACTAATCGGGTCTATGCTGCGATCTCTTTATAAGTGCTGTGTATAAAGTTATTTATTAGGTCTTCTATCTTGCCTAAGAACACTAATTGTTTGTTAAAAATAACGTCGCGAGTACTAATAACCTTTGCGAGGGAGGGGATCTATATCCTCTAGATATTTGTTAATTAATAGCCTACTAGGTAGCTAATCTATGCTTTTAGATTAAGCCTTTAGAGCTTGCTCTTGCCGCGTTTTGTGTCGTTAGTTATAGCAAAGGCTTTACAGCCGTAGGTCTTGAGGTAAGCCTGATTAGGTTTCTTTAGCTGGGTGATAATGCCGTTCTAGAAGGCTACTATTATAAGGAACACTTTATGTGGTGATTGCTATTAGTTGGCGTAGTTTAGTATTTAATTATAGAGGTATACGGCCGCTTGTGTAATTTCTAGCTATAGTGTCTAAGGAAGGTTGGCGTCTAGTCGCATCGCACGACTTTTCTCCTTAATTACACCCCTTAAGCGTTTAGCGCCTCTATTCTGCGCTTAGGTGTCGGGTGCTAAAGGCTTAATAATAATACCTTCGCTAATACACCACTTATTAACGTCTTATTTAACTAAGAAGATCTTATTGTCAGACTCTATTACTTTAATTATAATTTTAAACTATACTTTTATAAAAAGTGCAAATTCCTTTAGTAGCTTAATAATTATCCGCGCTGGTCTATTATCCTTAAAGTAGAAATCCTAAGCTATGCCTAAGAATCTATTAGTAATAAGCATCTAGCTTTTCTCGCCGGTGGAGCTTTCTTGCTCAAAGTCGTGGAAGTTAATAGTAATTCTTTCACCAAGGCCGTTGTTGCTCTATCTAGCCTGTCTTCGTATTTGTCGCTTGAGTTTCGATCGTCCATAAGCATCGCATTGGACCGTGGTAGGTCCTTTAAGGCGCACCCCCTTAAAGTAATTTATAGTGTGTTTGAGCGCCTAAGGTCCTAGGTAGCCTAATTATTTATACTAAGTAATTATATCTACCTTCTAAGCTTGCCTTTTAGTGCGCGAGTTAGTCTTGTGTGTAGCATAAGTTACACTCTTTATCGTAGTGTAGCTCGTTAATATTCTAAACTCTAGTACCTATTAATTATGTATTTCCTAGAGTTCTATAAGGACTATATTATCTCTTTACTTAATTATTGTTAGTTCTGCCTGCGTATCCCACTAGAGGCCTTGCCTCTAGAGTAATTAAAAAGATACTAGATTACATAGCAGTTTAGGATAGTAGGCGACGTTGTTAAGCCTTAGTGTCTAATTCCCTTATCCGCTTTTAACGTGTAGATAGACGCTCCCATATCCCTTTATCCATACTCGTGATAAACCCGCCTATATAAAGTCTCCTAGCGATGGTGGCCGCATTAAGACAAACCAATTAATATTATTGAAGATATGGCGGGTGGTGCCTGAATCGAGGATCGCTGAGTAGCGCAGTAGGTACGTGTTTAGGTCTAAGTAGTAGGATGCGGCATTAAAGCTTGCTAGGAAATTGGTGATTTTCTATCTATCTAGTTATTTATTATTAGCCTTAGTAATTTAAGTTAGGGTAGGAGTGTGCAAGCGTTTAATAGTTAGTGTATAAGACTTCTATCTCTTTTTACCCTTTATGCTTGACTAGAGATCCGGATTATATTCTAGCTAGAACTTAATAAGCTTTACTATTGCAGGGTTCGGTCTAAACTAAGCAGGCTACTTATTAGGATATATATAGAAATATTCCTTCAGATTATAGCGTTGTTTACAAGCAGGGCACTTAGGGTTTAATCTACCTTTGCTACTAACTACTATTAGCTTATTATCTATATTCGCAGACTGCTTGGATTTGGTGCGTATACTATTATTTTATTATTTTGTAGCCTAAGGTCTTCCCTAGTTTAATAATGCTACTTCGTCTACAAGAGAGGCGTCCCTATCTATAGTCTAAGTAGGTTTACTACTGTCAGCGAGAGATAAACCTGCAGCAGTAAAGGCGCCTCTTTATTTACCCTTAACTAGGTGCTAGAGATTTATATAGTTTTAAAAGAGTTTTATTATATGTTTGCGAGTAATCGCTAGGTCCTGTTTTCCTTATTAACTAAAGGTTATCACCCATTGTAACGTAATATAGTTAACGGCTCTTATAAAGTCTGCTTTAACAGAGGCTAATATTGCTAGCTCTAAAACGTTTACTAATTCTGCTTCAGTCGCTGCTTAATCGTATTCGGCAAGCCACGTAGCCCATTAGGTCGAGCTCCTCATTGGTTTGAGAGCATTTAGATATCGCGCTCAGGCGCGTTCGTATTCGTCTTTGAGATCTACGCCAATAGTAAGCGTTAGATTATTAATCTATTTCTTGATTAATTCGTTAGGTAGACAACATGTCTTCTGTAGATAAGCTAAGATAGTTAATTATATAAAGGTAACGATCTTGTCGAGATCTGCCTTCTCGTCTTGGTATAATTAATTAAGCAGCTTGTATACTTCCAGCCGTGATTTATAGTAGTCGCTATCTTCTTTAAACGACTTTCCTCCTACTACTAATAGTTATAAGGGTAGTGTTAGTTCCTTATCCAAGTGCGCTGCTATAAAGGCAGTGCTTAGTTAATATTTTTTAATTATTAGTGCTGTAAGCAGCACAGGTTATAGAATTAGTTTAACTATTAATACTAGATTAATAATTCTCTAGACATTAAGAATATAACACCTTAATTTCAGTTGTTACAGCCAAGGCGTATAGTTAGTGTAGTTAGTTAGGATTACTGTAGGATCTCTAAGGGTCGATAGGGCCATTGCGATTGGCTTAAGGTAGTATTAGTTAAGGCAGTAAGACTCTTAATTGTTAGATTTAATAGTGTTCTGTCACTTTAAGATAATGCGATAATAAGAGTTGATGGATATAATTATTTGTTGTGGAAACCGTGGATGTGCGCAAGGTGTCTATCTAGCGATGTTTTACGCTTACACTATATAGGATAGTGCAGGGGCAATAGTGCGCCAGCCTCCCTTCTTTATCCTATCGCACTCTGGGCGATAGTTTAGGTAAGGAGACAGTAGATGGGTCGCACTTATACTGTAGGCAACAGTATAACTTACTGTAATTCACAGTAGGTTGTCTAATCTAATAACTCTAGTGGTGGCTCCTTCGGCAGATCAGGCAAATCACTAGCTTTTTTGCTGTACTTTATATAATTTATGAGATTAGGATTATTACTAGATACCTACGCACCTCTCGGCATGTTTATATATATTATTAATTTTAAAAAAGTCGTGTTTTACTAGTAAAACAGAAATTGCTGACATGACGATTTAGATTTAGTGTTAAAAGTTTCTAGTAGTTAATTGGCCACTAGAAGGTGGCCCGTGTACGGGAGATGTTAACAGTGCAGGGGATAAAAAAAGGCTATCCTATGCACCGCCAGCACCTGCCGCTTACGGACCACCTATAAGTAGCTAATTAGTAACTAGATTTTAAGAATACTAAAATCTATATTATAATATTAATAATTTCTATTTACTAGGTAATATACGCCTAATTTAAAAGCTATAATATCTATAAATATGCTAAAGGCTATAGCTACGCGTAAAAATAATCTTAATCTTATCTTATATACCTAGTACGCGCTAAAATCTAGTGTTTTACCTAATTTACTATATAAGCTACTACCTAAATAGGAACCTTTTAGAATTAATGATCTTTATATTTTTAGGGGTCTTACATTACCTAAAGATATAAATAGGGACTCTTCTATAAAGCTTTTTAATTTATTATTTAATACTAACGTCCTTAAGTAAATTGCACACTATACTAATTAACACGCTACTATATTAAAAACTAGCCTATAGCTACTTTACGCGCGAGACTAGAAACCTATCTCTGCAATAGAACTATATACATACTTCGCTATAGTAATTTATATAGGTATCCACCGGGAGCCTTCGCTAGAGGAGTATTGGAGCCGGCCCCATGACAACGCGCCTGTCCACTTGGTTAACAACTTCATATCGCGCTCGCGATGGGAGCAACTGGATCAATACATATACTGTATAGAGGTGGAGCAGAGCTTTAAGTCGCCATTTAGCCGCGTCTGGGACCTAAGCGAGGTTATATAGAGACGCACGCTAGAGCTCTAGAGGCCTGGGAAATACCTTTACATTAATAAGGCTATTGCTAGATTTACTGGCCAAGCTACTAAAGTTATCGTAATTAAAATAAAACCTATACCTAAGGGGTATAAGATCTGGTGCCTGGCAAACAATAGAGTTGTTCTAAACTAGCTATTTTATGCCCGGGGCCAAGGGCGGGGTCCTGTCAACTTACCTAAACCTAATAAAGAGGTAGCAAAGTCTCTTACTACTATAGAGTCAGTCCCTGTTACTCTCGTACTTGCCGTTGACACTTAAGGCCGTCGTCTCTTTCCGCCAAATCGCCACATTGTGTGGGACAATAATCTCTTTAACACTATACCTATGCTTAAGTACCTTTATCGACACGGCGTAGGGTGCGCGGAGACAGTTAGGACAACTAGAACAGCAACAGAGGAGATATTTAAAGAAATAGCTCGCGCTAAATTTTAAGTAGAAGCTTATACTGTTCAGACGCGCGCGCGCAAGAAGCTATTAAAAGAGGTGTTTAATAGTAATCTTGTGCGTATTAAAACGCAATATACAATAAAGTTACACTAAAGAGACACCTACTAGGCCTTATTAGCAAGTAAATAAGTGCTACAAGCTACTTAGAGAGATAATTAGGTTGTCCTTTTTACTTCTATTATCGCCGAGCGTAAGTTTGTCCTTTTAACTTTATACTAAGACGTACTAATAAGATTCGCTACCTAATAACTTAGGTTATTATAAAGCTCCGCTAACGCTCTAAGATAGCTTAAAATAATAAGAAAATACTTAACAAGTAGTAGTAGTAGTATTGGTTTTACGTCCTATATAACCTCCCAGGGGGTATGTAGACGTGCCCTGCACTTAGTAAGGGCCACTCATGCTAGTGCTACCGCTGCTGTAGGAGCGGTCTTTCTTGCTGCTGTCCCTCTCCAAATAGGGGCGACTCAGCTGTTTAATCTGGCCTTTGTGTGACAATAGTGGGAAATGGGGTAGCCTTCTACCTGCCCCCAGTCCTATACAGAAGCATGCCAAGACTTATTAGAGGTAAAAAGAGAGATATACACGCATATAAGTATGCAAAAAAGAGAGCTTAGTCTTATATAGTAGATACCCTAGCAAGTTAAAAGCAGGTAGCGTATTTACTTCGCCTAAAGCAAGGGTTTGCGTCCGCTCGCCTATAACGTGGTTAGCTAGTTATTTACTAACGTGTGCTATCACTAGCACTAAGTGCAAGGAGGGTTACGTATTCTCTTAGGCTTAGCGCCCTAAGGTACTGTATTCCTTCTCTAGTGTCTGTTAGGGGATGTGTTAGGCGTTGCGGCCAGTAGTTGAAGCGTCGCACTGTCCGTGGGCAGTGTACAATATGGTCTGGGGCCAGGTCTGCTCCGCAGGTGCACGCGAGGGTCTCCTCATCATGCTTAAACTTCCTATGGTACCAGGCGTAGTTGCCGTGTCTTGTCCTCATGGATAGGAGCTTGGCCAGGGCGGGGCGTGTGAGCTCCAGCTCCGGCGGTTGCCTGGAGGGGGTGTATGCTAGGCCCCACTAGTTGTACCATGTAGAGAGATTTGGTGTGCGTGTGCGCCACCACTCTTGTTGTGCAGCGCGTACGTATGCGCGCGCATCAGATCGTAGACCTAATATCGTGGGGTTAGCTACCTTCCCTGTGGGTGGGCGTGGGTCCTTAGCTGCCTCGTTTGCTAGCTAATTAGCTAGCTCATTGCCTTTAATGCCCATGTGGCCTAGTGACCATCAGATTTGGATATCCCAGGTGTCTATAGCTTCCTGGCAGCGTACAAAGGCCCACTGGGATGACGGCGCGGGGTCTCCCCTAATGCCCCAGATAACCAATGTGCTATCTACACACATCCAGATCTGGCTTAGGCGGTGCGCCTGAGTCTGTAACACGTGTTAAAGACCTCTCCAGGCCCCCACTGCTTCTGCGTCGAAGACGTGGGCCCGCGTGTTAAGGGAGCCTTTGCCTGTGTACAGCAGACTCTGGCCCTGGTACACAGCGTATCCATAGGTTACGTGGCGCTCGCCGTTTTCTGTGCGCTGTTCCGAGCCGTCTGAGAACACTGTGATTGTCTTGGTAGGCAGGCTTGTCCACCATTGTTTAAATTCTTTAGTAGCGAGCTTTTTAGGCTTATTATTTGCAGGGTCTGTTCGGCACTCGTTGGAATAGTGCGGTTATAGTAGTATAGGGCGGGGTACTGGTGCGAATAGCTGTGCGAGCAGTTGAACTTTTGTGTGTAGGCGCTACGGGCGTCCAGCGCCTCTTCCTCTGTGTGCTACGGTTAGTCGCGTGCGCGCTGCAAGCGGGTGTCCTTCGTTAACGTAGTACAGGCGCATAGCGAACCTCGCCTTGCACTCTTTAAGCGCTGTAGCTGCTAAGGGAATGCCTGCGTCTCTGTACAGCGTGGCAGTGGGCGTGGTGCGGTAGGCGGGGACGACGCCTCTGACCGCTATCGTGAGGGCCTTTTCCAGGGCGGCGATATGCCACCCGAGTCGTGTGCTGACCTTTTGGTTCTGCGCGGCTCCCATGATCTTGGGGGGCTTCGTGCGCCCTCCATACCAGGCCTCGTTTCCATACAGTAGGCGTGGCAGTACGCATGAGATTACCGCTTTGCGCAGTGAGCTGGCTGGTAGGCCGTGCTAGATCCTAGCAAGGCTGCGGATGTGCTGTGCGACTGCGCGTCCTTTGGCTACGCGGGTAGCGACGTGTGTTTTAAAATTAAGCTTCCTGTTAAAGTAAACACCTAGCCAGCGTAGCGCCTTGTCTAGTAGTATAGGTTAGAGGATAAGCTAATCGTTAATCCAGATAGGTGGCGAATAGTCACTTTTCTGCTTAGTTAGGTGTATCATTTCGAGTTTCTCTAGGGCAAATGCCACGTGATTAGCGTCTCCCCAGGAATTTATGGCGCCTATGTCTTCTGCCAGCATTTCCACGTTCTGGTCTAGGGAGTGGGATCGCCTGTAGAGGCAGATATCGTCTGCGTACCCAAAGCGCCTGGCAGGGTCTTGCTGAAGTAGCTCTGCCAGATAAAGTGTGTACAGCACTGGTGATAGTGGTGAGCCCTGCGGCGTCCCGCACTGTACTAGGTGGGGCGCTGTGGTGGCTTCTCCTAATCGCACTTGGACGCGGCGGTCCTGGAGGAAGTTTTTCACGATTAGGAGGGCGCTGTCATGCCATCCTTGGGCCTTCATCCTGTGTAGAAGTCGATTTCTAAGAAGTGCGTCAAAGGCGCCTTGGACGTCTATAGTGACCATAGTGACGTGCTGGCCGTTGGAGAAGGCGTCCTCCACGTCATGTGTGAAGGCGGCTACTAGGTCCATGGCTGATCTCTTGGGGAGAGCCCCCCCGTGTTGGGGGCTTAGTATGCTGTGTGCCATGGCAGTGCTAGCAAATCTCCTTGCTAAGATTCTCTCTAGGCCCTTGCCTAGGCAGGATAGCAGGGCGATGGGTCTCCATGATCTGGGGGAGGATTTGTCCTTTTTGCCTATCTTGGGTACCATAACGACCTCTGCGACCCTCCACGCGTGGGGGAAGTAGCTGAGGGCCAGACAGCGCCGGTATAGGCTGGTAAGATACGTCTGAATATAGTGCTAGCATGCGGTGAGCATGCGGACAGTGATCCCGTCCGTGCCAGGTGAGGTGCTTAAGACTCCTATTGTGTTACGCTCAACCTCTTCAGGGGAAAGGTATAGGTCCCAGGGGAGGGCGTAATAGCTCTGCGATCCTTGGACGTCAGGTGCTAGAGCCTCTGGTAAGTCATCGCTACTATCGAAACGGCAGAGTATCGCTTGTCTAAGCGTCTCAGCTTTCTCCTGCGGGTCAGTAATATAGCGCCCCTCGTAGGCCAGCGGCGGGTCTGGTCTTGTTGGCTCAAGCTTGTGCCAGCCTATAATTTGAAAGAGGTCGGAGTCCTCCTTTGCGCTATCAATAGTATGTTGCCAGTATTATCTCTTAGCCTTTCTTACTATAGTCAGGAAGCTGCGAGTCTCTGGGGTCTGGGTGCCTATGTGGCCCCGTCTAGACTCAAGGTGCAGGCGCCTGGCGTCAGCGCACTCGTCTGTCCACTAAGGTGCCGCCTTCCTGCCTTCCCTCTTTGGGCAGCCGGTTTTGCGTAGAGCATCTTAGAGCAATGAGGTCAGCGCTGCGGCGCACTCTTCCACCTGGCGTAGGTTGGAGGCCGCTGCTATCGAGGGCAGCTGTGGCATACCCATTACGACTAGCCAGGTAAAGGGAAGAAGCTTCTTTCTAGGAAGCCTAAGGCGATATTGTTCGCGGCTTAGTGTGCCTCTGCCCGGCAGTATCGTAACTAGGGTAGCGTGGTTAGAGCCGCAGTGCAGGTCGTCGCGCACCTCTGTCTTCGCGAAGGCGATATTAGAGAAGCTAAGGTCCAAGACGTGGCCAGCTCTGTGGGTGGCTCTGCCGGGTTCTCTAATGTAGTCCATGCCGCTGACTGTGGCCCAGCGCGCAAGCTCGGCGCCGCCTTGCGAGGTGGTGATACCAGGCTCAAATGTATCGTGCTTGGTGTTGAAGTCTCCCCCCACTAGGCATCTTGCTAGGGGGGTGAGGCCTGTGACATACTCTAGGACCGGCGTGGTCTGAGGCTGCCTATAGATGTTGAGGATAGAGACCCCGTTGACCTGAATCCATTGTCTGTCCCTGTCCTGCAGGGGCGCTATGGTCGTGATGTGGAGCTGTGCGCCTTTTAGCGTGTAGATAAGGACTCTGGGTCTCTGTGTCCCCCTGTGCTGGGGGTCGTCCCAGCTGTCGATAGGTGGGTGTAGCTGGTAGCTTGGGTGGTTTGAGGTGCGGGTGCCAGGCCACGTGGCCGGCTCCTGTATGCATACTACGTTAATACCTTCTTGAAAAGCGATCTCCAGGGCCGCAATATGGCTAGGCGAGCTTCGCCCCACATTTGTCCAGCTAACCTATATATCACGCTCCCTAAGGGGAGTCCTTTGTCTCTGTAAAGGTGTGCTTAACATGAGAGATTATTCTCGTCGCTCATGCTTACGTCTCTCTCTGATGAGGATGAAGCTGTGTGATCTTGAGGTGGCGCAACGCTGCGCGCCGACATCGCCGCCAGATTTAGGTTCCTAGGGATATGAGTGGAGCGTTGTGGGCGGGTAGAGGGCCTTGTTGACGCCTCTGGTCCTGGGTTACGTCGCTTGTTGGCGTTTGGTGGCGTTGTTGCTGTGCCTGCTGGATGTGAGCTAGAGGCAGCGGGGGCACTGTATAGGCCATCACGGAGCTCCGGTGAGCTGTCCTGGGCTGCCGCGGTTGCTGCCTCTGTTTCGGTACCTGGGGACGGGCGGTTGGCGTGCTCATAGGCCTGGCGACCGGCGCGGCGGTATGTGCCCATCTCCCTCCTCGTTGGCCTGATGACCTGCTTGTTAACTCGGCGTGGCGCTGCCAGGCAGTTAATGTGCCCTGCCTAATGTGGGCTAAGACAGTTGGCGCACTGCACTGGATAGGTGCATCCTAAGCCTAGGGGGCCTGTGTGGTCCTCTTGTTTCTTGCCACAGTTGTTACAGCGGGGGAGGCGCACGCATTTCAGTGGGTTGCAGTAGCCCTAGTAGCCTGGGTCGTGTCGTTGTATAGCTGGGGTCTTAGTAATTGCCCTTAAGGCGCTACTACTGCCTAGGAGCCTAAATTATCGCACTTTCTTTATGAAGGAGATAATCCAGGTGATAGTTCCGTCTTTATTAGCGCCATGCCTTGACTGTCTACAGTTGGCAGGTAGTAAGCCTGTCTGTACGGCTGCCTCGTCCTCTATCATGTCGTGTGTGACTGGCACCTCCGGGCCTAGCAAGAATCGGTACGCGCTAGGGACGTTAGGTACAGCATAGTTGAACCATTTCTGTAACAGCTTGGCTGTGCTGCCTCCTACAGCGCTTATCATTAAATCTTTCTTTCCCTGTTCCATGAGGCTGTCTCTTGTCTTGTTATTGGCGGGGGTGACGGCCCATCCTGTCCTGGTCTTTGAGGCGCCGGGTATGGCGCTGAGGTCAAGGCCCAGCGTGTCGCAAATGGCCTTTCTAATTGCATATGGTGAGCTCTGTGAGAGCCGCTCCGGCGCAGGCACCGTGATAAGGATCCTGGGATCCTCAGTGTCGCTTTAACTGCGGCGGGTGTGTCTATTAGCGGTGGCCTTAGTGCTGCTCTAGTTGCTGCTGGAGGTGGTGTACCCTGTGCTTAAGGGGTTCGCGCTGGCAGCTACGTTTGCCCATGTTCTTGGCCCCGCAGCCCTGCTGCAGTTGTGGCTACTGTCGCTGGCACTGGTGCTGGCGTTAGTAATACTCTCAGTGCGGTCTGTGCGCAAGAGGCTTGGCACTAGGGTAGAGTTTTTCAGGGCCTGTATAACGCGCTGGCGGAGGGCGTTAGCGACTGCCTGCTCTTCAGGGAGCTTATAGGCATTAAGGCAGCTGTCTACAGCCTGTGCTAGGGTGTAGATCATGGCCTCCTAGGTAGCGGCAGCTTGTTTGGCGGCCGTGATGTAGGTTATTAGGGCTTTAGTTACTGTAGTAGTAGCTAGCGCGTTTCTAGTCTACACTCCTCCACCTAGGTTAAGACGTAGTATCGCTGCTACATGCTGCTACAGCTGTCTCCTTAAGGGGTGGCTTATATTAAGGTGCCTCGCTAACTCTAGGTCGGCGGGGCGGGTTGCTATAGAGGCTTCTGGGGGTAGTCTCGCAGGCGTCTCCATGCTATCATTTACTAGCTACAGGCACTGCAAGGGCAGAGGATGGCTTAGAGATAGGTTTCAGGTGATTTCAAGATTAAATCTAATGAAAAATATACAGATTTCAACAGGTTCTCAAAATTCAGAAGTTGGTAAAGGTGTGAAAAAATACTTAACAAGGTATTTAGCAAGGAGCCTATTAAGTTATTAAGTATCCCTTAGATAATAGATAACTATAATTATTATAAAAGTAAGGTAGATCGCTTTAATTAGGCAAAGAGCTACTGCTTTATATAATAAGTTAAGAGATAGACGTGGCGTCCTCTCCTCTACTTTCTACTTAACTTAGCGCTTAATAACTGCTACAGGTTCTCATCCTACTCGTCCCTAGAGTTGGCTAAAAAGGGCGGTTACAAGAAGTTTATATACAAGCTTATAGAGCAGCTGTTTCAGCGTAGGGAGAGACTCTGTGCAGGAGCAAGGAAAAGGCAGAGCCTTAATGAGGTGATTAGTAGTGATCCTTAGGATCATGGCTCGCCGGTAAGACTGTACGGAGAGTCGAAGACCTGTGCTGCTTGTGCTGAAAATGGGCGTACAGGGCACAGATTAGTGGCAAACAGAACACCTCTAAGCGCGATTTCTGGCAATTCAGAGCGCCCCAAGCGTACTCCAAGGACCACGTATGGGTGTAGGCTTTGCAAGATCCCTCTATGTAGGCTAGAAGTTAACACTAACTATTAGGAGGCTTATCTCCGCCGCGGAAGAGTTATTAAGTTAATAAATATATTTATAAGCTCTATTATTAAGTAGTTTAGAGTAAGCTATCTTAAAACCCTTAGAAATAATGTCTTTATATAAATCTACGTACAAAGTACTTCTATACTGGTGTTTATGTAGCCAAGAAGCTTACCTCCAATTAGTCAACATTAGGTGGTCCGTGAGCGGCAGATGTTGGCGGTGCATGGGATAGGCATAGCAGACAGTGAAGAGTTGTCTGCAGACTAGGAAATCATAACCCATAAACCCACGAATTTCACCCAAAAGCCCATATCTCCATGAATGCCATGCAAAAGCCCATATACCCATGAATGCCACGCAAGAGATTATTCCCTAGCCCTTCCTTGCAAGTACTTATTAGCGAAGTTGTAGTACTGTCTAAAGTCCTGAGTAATGCGAATAACAAACTAAACATCTCTTCCCTAAATAGTGACGCGCTTCTTATAGATAGCAGCCAGCTAAGTGCCTATAGTCTAATTAGTCTAATACCTTGTCTAATACTAATACATTAGCACTTACACTCTATTAGAGTTATAATAAAGGACTTCGCAGTTGTTTACAACGTACAAAGAGCCTGCTTACTCTAGCGGTTTAGCTCACGAACACACTTATCTTTAGCCAGATTCTAGGCAATCTCTCGAACTAGACAGCGAAAGGGAGTGATAGCGAAGAAGAACTTCACATTATTCTACTTAGACTAATAAAACTTAATCTATTAAAGAAGTACAACTATCCACAGTTAGTAATAATTATTAAATAGTAAAAATAATATTTAATAAACTTTTATTCTTCCATAGCTTCTCGCCCCTACTAGTGTCCTTCTACGCTGGAACACGCTTGCTAGTCTTCTTATACGTAACCCGTTTTAAGGAGGAGATAGTGTCGATGCTTAAGCTATAGAAGCACTAGTAGTATGGAGGGAGTAGCCTTAATACTTTAAATTAGTCGTAGTAATTTAAATCTAGAGTCTATACTTATACCTGACTATTATAACCTTTAATTAGTGTTATATTTACTATACTAATAGAACTAATATCTCGTGCTACGTATTAGTTTGTTGACTATTAAGCATACTGACGCAATATAATAGTAGGGAAGGTATTAGACAAGTATTAGACAAACATGCTAAAAAGTATAATCTGCCTCTATAACTAACTATTGTATTCTTTGCTGTATATCCGCATTTCGCCTCTTTACTGTCTCTAAATTACCACCCTTTAAACAATTAAAGGAGAAAGGCTCGTCAAATATTAGCCTATTATATAACTTAACACGAGAAACTATAACGTATATAAGACCTAGCGCATAATCTCTTTCGCTACTAACACAGATAACTGCCCTGTCTAGACTTAAGCCTTATAACTTGTGAATAGTAATAGCCCATGCAGAGTAGATTAGGAACTGTATACGGGATATAGCATTCCCCTAGAAACAAAACTCTTGACTAATAAGAAACACAGGGATAACTGCTTTCCCGTCTGTCCGAGTGTACAGCGCTGGCCCCTCATACCCATAGACAGCAACAAGAACTGCCTTTGGAGGCTCCTTGCAAGGATCTGTAACAGAGGGAGGCCATAGAATATTGTCTACTTCCCCAGTGGTACCGTTCACCAGACCACCCTCTGTCCAGATATTGTGAAGGAGCATAACTCGGCCACCTACACATAACCGGAGAAGGCTGTGCAAATTTCCCCCATCCTGAGCGTCAACCTTAGCAGCTTGAGGGTGATCATGTTTGGCCCGGGCGATAACAACAGGCTCGCCACAGTCCCTCATACGCTGCTAGTTTATAGCAGAGACCTCGGAACGTTTGCCGCACAGTCGGATAGCAGAATCAAAGCCACAACGCTCATCAGGTGGGAGCGACACCCGACATCGTTTACTAAATAGCATCCAGTCATTAGCTGTGCTTGCGCCATCCCGGAGACGCCCAAGAGCATCACGAAACCTAGCCTGGGAGCCCCCCTGCTGCCGCATTACAACGTCAAGTACAATTGTCTTGTTAAACAAACTGTACAGGTGCTGCCCGTGGGTCTCTATAGGGCATTTCTGCTTAGTACGATCAATCAGCGGCCGCCGGCCGACTGGAGGTAGTTGCCCAAAATCGCCAGACAATATGATATTGATGCCACCAAAGTCCTTATCGGACTCTAGAAACGCCTGGGCACACCTTACGTGGATCTAGCTAAGCATACTAAGGCCGACTATGGATTTTTCGTTAATTACGATATACTTTACCTATTAGAGTTAGGCTTAAAGCTGTAAGAGACCTGCTCCTTGTAAAGGCAGGAGGGGTTTATACTTGTTAACGATTAGTATGCGAAATATAGAGTTAATCGTGCGACTAGATATAAGATATGCGGCTACACTAGTAGGCGCACACCGCATTACAGGGTTCCTAATATCGTATTATAGAGCTAAGTTGTTAAGAGCTAATAATATAGTATTAATAATAAACGTCTTTCCTGTACTGCTAACTTTATCTAGATTAACTAGTAACTGTGGTGGTGAACGACGCTTAAGGTGTACTGTAAAGTGGGTTATAACTAGGTTGTATAATAATTGCTATTTCGCCTAAAGGGTATTAAATATAGTATTAGACGCTCTAGTCTTAGTAATTAGATAGCGCCTCTTTAACTTAGACTAATATGTTATTAGATCTAGATTGTAAGGATTAATATGCGACGAATCTATCTAATCCTGTACTTAATTAAGTGGACAATTACTAATGTGAGCGTACCACAGAAAGATGGACTAGGTTAATTCCTGTCTAATAAGGTCAGAGTGGTTATATACATGGAGTGGAGTATCCAGAAGATTCCAGATCAGCAAGGGTACATAATTATAATAATATAGTAAAATATTCTAGAGTTATAATATTAGCTAATACACCCCTTATCAGATTTGATAGTGTTCTGTCACTTTAAGATAATGCAATGATGAGAATTGATGGTTGTGATGATTTATTAATAATGTTCGTGTTCTGTCTGTGTCTGGAATGTAGATGTGTGCGAGGCTTTAAATAAGTGCCGGTGCAGCGCTAGCCCTATTTAGAATAGTATAAAAGAGAGAGTGCTCCAGCCTCATATCCACAACAGATAGAGGCCATATAATCGGACACACCCCCTCAGCTTGGGCTTATCCTTAAGCTGGACCTTCGCATTATTTATCTGTCTATTATTCTAACTTAAAGGCCTCTATCCTCTGCTGTAGATCCTATAGGGCAACCTCTTAATTAGTAATCTTGTCTAATATATCTTTAAGTTCTAGCTTATTTAGAAACTTGCTCTATTTGTTTACTAGCAGGGCCTTTATAAGTCTATCTATAACTATGTCTTCTAAGCGTTAATAGTCCACCTTAATAGTCCCACGTGTGACTTCTTGCCTTAGCCAGTAATTATAGATATCTATATAGTAGAGCTTAGTCTGCAGCTTTGCGAGTTCTTCAGTAATAAGGCGGATAGTCTATTAATTATCGTAGTTAATTGTGATTGGATAATTGCTCACAGTAATCCGAAGCTCTCGGAGTAATCGTGAAGTAAAGATAGCCTCTTTAGCCACTTGTGAGAGCGCTAGAAGTTCGGCCTCTATTATTAATATAGTGACTGTATCTTGCTTGCTTGCTCTCCAGGCAATCAGGCCGCTAAATAGCTTAATAATGTATCCTTATAAACTCTTATAATTAAGTATATTATCAGCGAAAGATGCGTCGCTTATAACTTCTAAAGTATCTGCACCCCCAAGCTAAAGACCTAACAATTTAGTATTAGTAAGATAGAGGAAAACTTAGTTAGCAGCCACTTAGTGCTCTTTACTTAGGTTAGAAAGAAATCGTGATAATCGAGAACTTGCAAAAGCAATATCTAGTTATGTAGTTACTATAGCATAAAGAATTAATCCGACTTTGCGCTAGTATTAATTAATCTTAGCCTTGCTTACGAGCCCTAAGCGTGGGAGCAGTTTAACTACTATAATTAGGGTATTATAGCGAATCTTATAGTAATTAATAAGGCGCGATATCTTGTCGATGTATAAAGCTTGCGAAAGCCAGATCTTTCTATTCGAGCGGTCCCTAATAATTTCAATCCCTAGAAACCACTACAGGTCTTTTCCGCTAGTAAGAGTAAACTTAGTTCTTATCTCTATAATAGCTACTTCTACTGCAGGCTTACGATTCTTCTAATAGGCGATAATAAGATCATCCACATAGAAGAAGATAATAATACCGTCCTTAATAAGGCAGCATGGCTCGTGGGGCACTGTTTTAAAGCTAATATTACGGAGTGTTAACGTGAACTTTCTTTGCCAGAGTAATAGAGATATGCGCAGTCCGTAGAGTGCTTTATAAAGTTAGAGGACTGTGCCTGCTCGCGAGTAGCCACGAGGCATTCTTATGTAAATTTCTCTATCTAACTTTGCGTGAACAAACGCGTTCGTAACGTCATGTTAGATAAGCTCTAGGTTAAAGCGAGCTATAATTGCTATAAGCATATAAAAGGATTATCCTGCTAGTGTTATAGCGTAGGTTTCTTGTGAGGTAAGGTGCCGCTATTAATTATCTTGCACTACTAGCCTTGCCTTGCATTTTTACAATTAATAGTGTTTATTAAACTTGTAGGTATATACCTACATGTAGTCGAGGATTTAATGGCCTACTGCCTTCACTGGAGCTGCTGCAACCTCGCTCCAAGACTTTATTTCCTTATAGCTCTGTAGATGGGATCGTTCTGCTTCCTTCTATATATTATAAAGAAGGTGATCTTCGAGCTTGCTTCGGCATGTGGGTGGCTCTAGAAGCACGCTTTAATGTAGCTTCTTACTTAATATAATTATTTGTTAAAGCTGCGCCTTATTAAGAGCCTTGCCTTTGTATTTACTGTTACTACTAGCTTTAGTGCCTGCTATAAAGGCTGCGGCCCACGGGCTTGTTCGCAACTGCCCTATTTGCAACTCTTAAGGTAGTTTAGCTTAATCGCCTCCTGCTATTAGTTGTGCAAGGAGTGCCACTAGTGGCGGTGTTAATAGAGGCGTTAAATATTCGTACCTAGCTCTCCTGCCTTACTTATACTTAAGAGCTCCTTTAACCTCTAGCGCTTTACTAATTATCTTATCCTTAAAAAAGGACTTAATGGCTTACTCTTATTAAGGTGAGGGAGGTAACTCTACTAATCGTATCTAGGCTACTATTTCTTCTAATATACTATGCATAAGGTTATCTATTAGGTCTTTAGTTTTGCCTAAGAACACAGTATCCTCATCGAATATTACATCGCGAGTACTAATTGTCTTTGCTAGAGAGGGAATCCATATTCTCTAGATATTAGTTAATCTGTAGCTAACAAGGTAGCCAATTTATACTTTAGGGTTAAGCCTCTAAAGCCTGCTTTTGCCGCGTTTTATGTCGTTAGTTATCGCAAACGCTTTGCAGCCATATGCTTTTAGGTAAGCTTAATTAGGCTTCTTTAGTTGGGTAATAATGCCGTTCTGAAAGGCTACTATCGTAAAGAACACTTTATATAGAGATCGCCATTAGTTAGTATAGTTTAGCGTTTAATTATACAGGTAGACCGCGGCTCGCGTAATCTTAGGCCATATCTACTATAGTAGATTAAAGTTAAGTTGCATTATGCGCGCTTTCTCCTTAATTACACCCCTTAAGCGTTCTACTCCTCTATTTTATACTTAAGTATCTAGTACTAAAGGCTTAATCTTAATACCTTACGCTGCGCACTACTTCTTAACGTTAGCCTTAATAAAGAAGATCTTGTTATTAGATTTAATTACTTTTACTATAATATTGTATTATACTTCTATAAACCGTACAAAAGTGCTAAGTAATTTAATAATTAACCGTGCTAGGCGGTTATCCTTAAAGTAGAAGTCCCATGCGAAGCTAGAGAATTAATTAGTAATTAGCATTTAGCTCTTCTCTCTTGTTAAGCTATCTACTTTATAGTCATAAAAGTCTATTACGACTCGCTCGCCAGGGCCTTTAGTTTGCTCCCTAGCTTGCCGGCGTATTTGCCATTTTAGTTTTGCTTTACCGCAGGCGTCACATTTAACTATAAGGAGACCTTTAATCCTTACCCCCTTAGATTACTACACGAGGTGTTCGAGAGCCTAAGGGCCTAGATAGCCTAATCGCTAGTGCTAGGTTTATACGTTTGCCTTCTATGGTCTTTGTTTCGTGCGTATGTTAGTCTTATAAGTGGCGTGCGCAGCATTAGTAGGAATACTACCTACTAGCCTTATTCTGTGTTCTAACACCTATTATCTATGCAATTTTTAGAGTTCTGCCAGCATAGTATTATCTCTTCTCTTTAGAGTTATTAGGTCTACCCTTATATCCCACTAAAGGCCTTGCCTCTAGAGTAATTGGAACAGTACAAGGTTGCAAAGTAGATTAGGGCAATAGGCCATATTATCTAGCTATATTATTCGATTGCCGCTTGCACTCTATATGTTAAGATAGATAGTCCTGTATCCTTTAATCTATATTTGTGTATTCCCTGCCCATATAAAGTCTCCTGGCGCCGGTGGCTAGTATAAGACAAAGCGATTAATGTCGTTAAAGATATGGCAGGTTGTGCCTAAATCGAGTATAGCTAAGCATCGCAATAGGTACATGTTTAATTTAGTGTAGAAAGATGCAGCGTTAAAGCTCGCTAGGATTTTAGTAATCTTGCGTCTATCTAGTTACTTATTATTAGCCTTAGTAATTCGAGTTAGAGTAGGAGTATGCGATAATTTAATTATAGGTGCCTGTAATCTAGCCCTCTTTATTATCCTCAGGCTTTCTTAAAGCGCAGGGTTATTCTCTAGCCTGAACTTAATTAGGGCAACCATGCTCGGCTTTAGCCTAAACCATTCTAGTTATTTGTCTGGGAAAGCGTAGAAGCAGTCTTATAGACTATAGCGTTATTTACAAGCAGGGCACTTAAGGCCACTAGCTATTACTAGCTTATTATCTATAATCGCGGACCGCTTGGCTCTAGTACGTTAACTATTATTTTGTTATTTACGAGGTCTACCCTAATGTTTTAATATTACTACTTCATCCACAAGAGAGGCGTCCCTGTCTGTGGCCTAGGTGGATTCACCACCGTTAGCGAGAGATAAACCTGCAGCAGTAAAAGCGCCCTTTTATTTACCCTCGATTAGGTGCTATAGGATTATATAGTCTTAAAAGAGTTTTATTATATACTTCCGTAAGACAGCTACATCCTTGCTTCCATATTACTGGAAGGTCGTTACCTACATAAGTGCGACATAGATAACTGCCTTTATAAAGTCTTCTTTAACTAAGTCTAGCCTTTAAAGCTCTAGGACCTAATTAGTCTCTGCTTCTGTGACTGCATAATCGTACTCAGATAGCCATGTAGCCTATAATCTAGCTATTCTTATTAGCTTAAGGGCTTCTTAGTATCTTGCCTTTAATCGTCTGTATTCGTCTTACAGGTCTACCCTAACTGTAATCGTAAGGTTATTAATCCACTACCTAATTAATTAATCTAGGAGGTAGCAGTTATTCTAAAGATACGTAGAAACTATTAATTAGATAATAGTAACCACTTAGTTTAGGCTAGCCTGTTCCTCTCGGTATTCGCGATCTATAATCTTGTATATCTCTAGCTGTCCTTTGTAATAATCGCTATCGTCTTTATATGCTTTCGCGCCTGCCGTCGAAAGATGTAAGGGCATTATTGGCATATTGTTCGGATTCGCAGTCGTATACGCCGTGCTTGGCTGGTAGTTGCCTATCGCGGGAGGTATCGGCATTGCGGGTTTCTATCTTGGTTCATCTATCAGCGCTAGGTTAATAATGTTCCAGACCTTTAGGAATTAGGATTTTATTTTTAGTTAGTTTAGCCACGGTGTGTAGTTCGTGTGGTTGGTCAGGATCACTATAGGATCTCTAAGGGTCGATAGGGCCATTACAGTTGGCTTGGCGGAGGCAATAAGACTCTTAATTGTTAGATTTAATAGTGTTCTGTCACTTTAAGATAATGCAATGATGAGAATTTAATAGATGTGATAATTGATTGATGATGTTTGTGTTCTGTCTAGAATGCAGATGTGTGCGAGGATCCTAAAAGTGCCAATGCAGCGCTAGCCTTATTCAGAATAGTACAAACAAGAAAGTGTTCCAGCCTCATATCCACAACAGATAGAGGCCGTATAATCGGACAACTAGTTAAAGTGTTCTATATAGTGCGTGTTAACTGTGTTTGTTCCTGTGACAATCTGCGCAGTCCCTTAAAACTTCTATTACTATCTACTTTACTCTAGGTATGTAGTACGTTCGTAGGAGCCTCTTAAGGGTTTTTTCTATTTCTTAATATCCGTGGGCAGGTGATTTATAAAACTATCGTACGAATTCCCGTTGTATTGCCGATGGAATGTATATTCTTCTAAAAATAATAAAGAATCTATCTTCTATCTGTCCTTGCTTATTATTGGGCGTTTCCTTCTAGGTTTCCTTTTTAATCCATTCGTCCTAGATACTGTCTTGTCTTTCGATGCTGGCTACTAGCTTAGCTATATTTATAACTAAATTACTATGTTCGTTTTTTACTAACATCGTGCCTATTACTTTTACTTCTTTTTAAAAGTTAGGTCTCCTGCTTAAGGCGTCTGCCAAAAGGTTCTTTGACCCCTTAGTATAGATAATCTTGAAGTTGAATATTGCGAGATATTCCCACCATCTCGTATAGCGTTAAGTTAATTCTTTGTTCGTTATGAAGCCTGTAAGGTTTTTGTAATCTGTGTATACCTCTATAGTGTGCTTTGCTCCTTAAAGGTAGACTCTCTATTGCTTAAACGCTTTATAGATCGCCAGCATCTCTTTGTCGTAGATTAGGTAGTTGAGCTCTGCTAGTTTTATCTATTTTAAGAAGTATTCTACTAGGTACAATACTCTAGTATACTTGTCTCGCTGTAAGAGTACGATCCAATAGACTAAGTTTAATACGTCTGTCTTAACTTTTGCCGGTAACTCTAGGTTAAACATTCGCAAAATTAGGTTTTAGTAAAATTATTCCTTAATTTGCTTAAAGCTTTGCTTGCATTCCTTTATCTATTTAAACTTTATGTCTTTCTTTATAAGGCGTGTGAGTGGTTCCGTAAGTTATAACTATCCTATAATAAACTTCCTGCAAAAGTTTGCGAGTCCTAGGAACCTTTATACGTCTATTACGTTTCTTAGTGTAGGCTATTGCTTAATCTGCTTGATTTTCGCTAGATCTATCCTGATCTTTCCTAGTTTAATAATAAATCCCAGGAAATTGGTTTCTTTCGTGTGGAATTTGCATTTCCTTATCTTGAGAAACATTTGGGCGTCTGCCAGCTTCTTAAGTACCTTGTTTACGTGTCCAACATGTTCTTCCTCGTTTTCTGAAAAGATAAGGATGTCGTCCAAATATGCGAAGACAAATATGTCTAAGTAGTCTTATAGTACGGTGTTAATTCTTTCCTGGAATACCGCAGGTGCGTTAGTGAGCCTAAAGGGTACTACTTGGTACTTATATAGTCTAAATTACGTTTAGAAGGCCGTTTTCCATTCGTCTCCTTTCTTAATTCTGATCTAATAATAGGCATTCTGAATGTCTAGTTTTATAAAGATTTTT
The DNA here is from genome assembly GCA_010015655.1 of Bimuria novae-zelandiae CBS 107.79. Taxonomy (NCBI): domain Eukaryota; kingdom Fungi; phylum Ascomycota; class Dothideomycetes; order Pleosporales; family Didymosphaeriaceae; genus Bimuria; species Bimuria novae-zelandiae. The sequence continues at coordinate 287,043 of ML976687.1, forward strand.
GATTTGCGCATCCTGTCCTGCATTTCTGAAATTAGGGGTAAAGGGTAGCGATTCTTCTTCGTAATTACGTTGGTTTTCCTATAGTCCACGCAGAATTATTTCTTTGTTATCCCTTTCTTATCCGTAAACGTAGTTCCGTGGGATACTAATAAGTAAGAATGGCGGATCCATCCTTTCTTAAGTGCTTTATTAATATACTCCTTCTAAAGCTTCGCTTCTTCTTTTGTAGTATAGTAGATTAGTCCCTATCCCGCCATTTTGCCTTCCTCGAGCTCGACCTCGAGGTCCTATAGTTAATGTTTTAGAAGGTAGTTCTCTAGCTCTTAAAGTGCCTTTTCCCACTTCTTATATTCTTTAGGGAAAATTCCTTTATAGGTTTTAATATTTGCTCGGAGTCCTTCTTTCTTGCTGTATGTTATCTAACCTGTCTGCCAGTCTATCTTTAGGTTTACTATTCGTAACCATAGCATCCCTAGGATAACATCTTGTTCTTCGTCCAATTGTACAAGATCCATGACTAGATTTTAGACCTCTAATCCTTATAGTTTAAGTGTTAATAGTTTAGTTTCGTATTATACAGGCTTCTAGAACAATGTGCGTTCAATCGTGCTAAGCTATTAAGGAAACTTCTTTATAGTGTATGTGATTCCTCTTTTTTCTACGAATTTTTCCAAAATAAAGTTCTGTGTAGCTCTGCTATCTACTATAATTCGTATCTTTCGTCCTTAGTATTGCCCTTCGAGGGTAACATGTAGTCCCTGGTTTCCTTTTAGATGTTCTTGTTTAGGCTAATGCTTTATTTAGATTTTCTTTTTAACGTGTTTTAGGCACTTGTTCGCTGTACACTCGTAATAAGATCTACCTATTACACATGCCTTTAGTAACTTTAGGCCTGGCTCTAGGATTAAGCATCCTGTCTCTTTCCCTACTAGTTACTAGCCGTGAACTATTTCTCCAAGTATTAGTTCCTTAAAACTATATTATTCTCGCCTTACTAGCTATGCTAAGTAAGTCCTTTTTAGTTTCAAGTGCATTCCGCACTTTAACTTTACACATAAATTTAGGCCTAGCTCCTCTATGTCCGAGCTAGGTTTACTAATACTGTAGTTATTTAGGAGCTAGGCATATTCCACGCTTCCTATCCAAACCTTCTCTTCTATACTTGCCTTAGTAGTCTCTACTCTAGGTCTTAATAGTATCTCCCCTTCTAGTGCCGTTAACTACGAAGGTGTAGGGACTTCTTTTTTGTTAGAGAATTTATCTAACTCTTTAGCTTCTTAGTTTAATGCCTCGACCTACGCTTAGGTCCTATCTTTTATTACTACTAGCGTGTTCTTTCCCTTTTATAGGAACTATCCTAATCCTTGCTTGCTACTAAGGTGTATTAGGCACGAGTTATTATAATAGAACGTCTAATTAAGCTTTATATACTCTTCTCGATTAGCTGCGAGCTTATCCTTAGGCTTGTCTTTCTTGCCTTCCTTGTCTTTGGGTTTATCCTGCAATCCTCCCTTCTGTCCTGGTGCCGAGGATTAATTCCCTTGTTTCTTGCTATAGTAGTCTTTTACATAATGTCCCTTTTTACCGTAATTATAATAGGTTACGTCTTGCTTCTTACCGCGATAATCTTTCGCGTAATAGCCTTTCTTTCTACAGTTGTGGCATGTGAAATCCCTCTTTCCGGATTCCTTATTAGCGTCTAGTATTATCGGGTCGCTATAATCCTAGTAGCTTCTTTATCTTAAGTACTTATCAAACTTATTTCCCTCCTTTTATTATTAGAGTTCGTTGTTAATTCCTGCTGCCTGGGCCTTTAATGCTAATAGCGAAACTAGTTTGTCTATTTATATTATTTTATACTAAATGTTAGATTTTAGTCCTTCCTTAAATCTTGCTATTAAGGATTCTTTATTCTATGACGTATTTATTGTGAGTTGTTTAAACGTTAAGATATATTTATTAACTTCTTAGGTTTATCTAATCTTCAGAAGTCGTTCCTCTGATCTCCTAGACATATCTATGTCTCCAAATACTGACTTAAGTCTCGTGACGAAGTAGTTATAATTACTAAAAATTAGGATTATTTTAGATCTTTAATTAGCTGCCGTATTCGTTCGTTAGTCTGTTAGATATGGTTCGAACCAGTTTATCGCCCTATTAGTAAAGTGTGCCGAAATATAGACCACCTTCTGTTCTTCGTTTTCGATCTAGAGTGCTAGTATGTTCAAGTGCAACGCTGCTTCTGCCAAGAAGGCTCTTAACTTATTTTAGTTTCCGTCGAATCGTGTGAGCGTTGGAAGCTTAAGTGGCTTACTTATAACTTGCGTTTTTAACTTATTAATAACGTCTTTATTAACTTCTTATTTTTTTATAACTGTTATTAGCTGCGCGTCTATCTATTATAACTAATCCTTTAGTTCTTTATTCTGCTTTAGGAGTGCCTGAAGTACGTCCTTAAGCTTGGCTTAGTCTTTACTTAAACTATTAATTATATTTCTAATCTTTCGAAAGTCTGTGTCGTCCGATTCGTGCATTGACAACTAACTTTTACCTTATTAAGATAACCTTGCTATGTTTAGCTTAGACCGTGCGCTACTTACGCTTCGCTCTTCTAAGAACTAAATTATTAAAGTGTTACAGACCTGCCTTAGTACCGTAAGGCAGGTTACCTTAGGGGCGCGGTTATAGTTAATAGAAGTATAGGTAGAGGTTAATGGGTGATCGCTAATAGATTACATGCGATATAGATTCTAAACAAAGTGTTAGATAGTATAATAAGTAGATGTTAATGCAACTTGATAGTATTTATTATTTTTTTTTATTGTATTATCCACTGTGTTTAGTTGGTTTCGGATATTTTGCTAGTGTGCCAAGCCAAGTGGTCCCTGCTCGATTGTACAGATCTGACCTCACCGTAGCTTATTCTATCTGACACACCCCTTTAGCTTAGAAACTCTTTAAGCTGGCACTTATATAATTGTAAGGTCTTTAAGTTACTTTTAAATCTCCTTAAGAGGCACAGTATTTGTTACCTTCTTAGTCTCTACATTAACTAATCTAAGTTGTTAGAGAAAACCCTCCTACTTGCTCTTAGAGAGCACCTTTGTAAGGCTATTAGTAATTATGTTCGCTAACTGCATATGCTCTATCTTGATCCTGCCTATAGATACTTCTTATTGGATCTAGTGGTTGTGGACGTCCACATGCCGAAGTTTAGTTTAAAGGCGGGAAACCTCCTTAGTTACTAGGCGTATAGTTTATTTATTATTACACTAAATAGTGACTGTGCGCGCGTCTAGTTTAATCTTAAGTTCTTAAAGCAGTCTTAAGACAAAGAGTGCTTCCTTAGCTACCTAAGAGAGAGCCAGTAGCTTGGCCTTAGTAGTTAATGTTATTATAGTGTCTTGTTTATTTGCTTTTTAGGCGATAAGACTGCTAAAGAGCTTAATAGCGTAACCTTAGGAGCTCTTGCGGTCTATTATATTATTAGCAAATAATGCATTACTTGTAATCTAAAGTCTAGTGTTACCTCTAAGCTATAGGGCTCGCTGCTTTGTGCTTTAAAGGTATAGGAGAACTCGGTCTACTGCGTCTTAGTGCTTAGTCCCTGGGTTTAACAGAAATCGAGCTAATCGTGATGTTATAAAGGCAATGTCTGGCCTGGTAGTAACTGTAGTAAAGAGCAGCGATCTAATCTTACGTTAAAATTTATTAATCTTAGTTAGTGTTGCTAACCCTTTCCTTAGTAGTAATTCAATCGTAGCTATTAGAGTGTTATGTTAAATATTTGTCTTGTCTGCTAGTTAGCTAATCTTGTCTAAATAGGAGGCCTGTGATAGTTAAATCTTGCGGCTTGTTTAGTCTTATACAACCTCTATGCTAAGAAACTATTAAAGGTTGTTTCCTCTAGTAAGAGTGTACTTATCTTATAAGCGTTTGATTGCTTATTAAGCTTCTTATTCTTTGTCCTTGTGGTACGCGAGTATGATGTCGTTAACGTAAAAGAATATAATAACTCTATTTTTAATTAGGTAGCATGGCTCGTGAGGCACTGTCTAGAAGCCTAGCGCTTTAAGCGTTGTCGTGAATTCTCTTTGCTAGAGGAGTAGTAAAATGCGAAGGCTGTATAGTGCTTTGTTTACTTGCAATATTGTTCTAGGCTTTTAATAACCCTAAGGCATTCTTATGTACACCTCTCAATCTATTATTGCGTGAACAAAAGCGTTGGTGACGTCGTACTGCGTGAGCTCTATATTATAGTAAGCTACTATTGCCATTATTATTTAGAATAACTGGCTGGCAAGCGTGGCTGCGTAAGTGTCTTGCGAGGTAATATTTCGTTACTAATTATCTTAGACGACTAGTCGCGCCTTATACTTTAGCAAGCGATAGTGCTTGTTAAGTTTATAGGTGTATACCTACATGCAGTTAAGGATCTGCTGTCCTATTAGTTTAATCTTTTTTACTAGAATTTCTAATTATAATTTTATCTTTTAGTGGCTTATAAGGTGCACTTGCTTAGCCTCTTAGAATATCTTGCCTATTAGGTGATCCTTAAGCTTAGTTCGGCACGTTAGTAGAGGTAGAAGTTAACTTTAATAGGGCTTTAAGCCTTTAGCGAGTATTCTTATTATCTTAGCCTTATTTATAACTTCTCCTTTGTATTTTCTAACATGGCTGGCTTAGGTTCCCGCTATAAAAGCTACTGCCTAAGGGATAGTTATAGAGGACGCTTATTACGTTAGACTTATTTAGTCTCTAGCTATTAACTGTGCAAGTAACGCGATAGGTGGCGGTGTGGTTAGAGGAGTTAAGTAGCTATCCCTAATCTTCCTTCCTTAATAGTAGCCTGGTGGATCTGCTTTATCTTGTTATTCTAACGAATCTATAGTGGCTTTATCCTTATAAAAGGAGTCTATTTATAGTTATTAGGTAGGAGTTGGCAACTTAATAGTTTTTACGTGCGTTACTATTTCTTAAAGCGTGCTGTGCATAAGACTGTCTATAAGGTTCTTAATTTTCCTGTTAAATACTAACTCTTTGTTGAAAATAACGTCCCGGGTACTTATTACTTTGCTAAGTGACGGTATCTATATTCGGTAGATGTTTAATGATTGGTATCTAACTAGATAACTAATCCATGCCTTCGGGTTAAGACGTTGTAGGCGTGATTTGCCTTGGTAAGTATTATTAGTTATTGCAAATGCCTTGCAGCCGTACGCTTTTAAGTGTATAATATTGGGTTTTCGTAGTAACGTGACTATCCTATTACTAAAAGTGACTCGTGTAAAGAATATCTCGTATGGTGTTTTCCAGTGATTTGCATAGTTTGGTGTTCGATTATAGAGGTATACAGCGGCTCTTGTAATCTCAGGCCACAGCTCCTAGGATAGGTTGGCATTAAGTCGCATGGCACGAGCTTTCTCCTTGTTTACACCCCCTGAGCGTTCTGCGCCTCTATTTTGTGATTGTGTATCTGGTGCGGAAGGCTCTATAATTATTCCTTAGGTTATTAACTATTTCTTAACTTTTAGTTTAATTGTAGCGATCTCGTTGTCTGCTTTAATAGTCTTAACAGAGATGTTATAGTAGTTCTTAAGGAATAAGATAAATACTAAAAGGGCATTAATAATTAACTTTACTATTTAGTAATTTATAAAGCAGAGGTCTTATTGCATGCCTAAAAATTTATTAGTAATTAGTAATTAACTCTTCTCTTTAGTGACTCCTTAGATCTCGTATGTGTGGAAGTTAATGCTAAGCCTCTCTCTAGGTCTATCTTCGTTTATTCGTGGGGCGCGGCTTATCTATTGTCTGGACTTTGCTCTCCCGCATGAGTTGTATTCTATAGTTATAATGCCTTTAACACGCACCCCTTTAGTTTGCTGCACTAGGTGTTTAATAGCCGCTAGGTCTGGGTGTCCTAGTCTTTTGTGCCACAGCATAGCTAAGGCCTTTTATAGTCCTCTTTTGGTTCTTGTAGTGATCTTGTGTGTGTAATATATGGCAGGTGGTAGCGGATTATATTCTAGCACCTACTGTCTAAATATCTTAGTTATAATTCTAATAGCTCTGTTCTTAGCTCCTTAGAGAGTGGTTAGGTCTATTTATGTATCCTACCAGATCCCTTTATGCCTTAATAGTTAGAATAACACTAAGTTATATAATAGGTCTAGGCAAATAGCCACATCTTGCAAGATTAATTTTGTTATTTTAGTGTTATTCTTTAGAGTAAGGTTAATAGACCTATATCCTCTAATCCACACTTTGGAATTTCCGGCCCATATATAGTCTCCGGGCAGTGGTGGTCGGAAACTGTAGATGCGATTAGGGTTGTTAGTAATATAGCAGGTTAATCCTGAGTTAAGGATAAATAACTTCTATAGTAGATAGTTAGTAGCATCTCTCCCTCCTACTGCTGAGTTAAAAGCTGCTTTAGTAGTAGTAATTCTCTAGCCCTCTAGTTAATCTTTAAGGATCTCGGGCGTTGGAGTGTGCGATTGTTTCGTAATTAGTGTTCTTAATTAGGTCCTACTTTATCCGCAAATTAGCCCCTGGAACGTTGCGTCTTTCTTACGCTTAAATTATATAAGCTTGCTAATAGTCTCGTTTGGTTTCCACTATTTAGGAGCCTTGTCTAGATTAACATAATAGTAGTCCCTTATACTATAGCGTTGTCTACATGCAGGGCATTTTGCTCCTCTTATAGTAGTAGGCTCTAAATCTATAGGCTGTTTAAGCGTGGTAGTTTTCCTACCCGCTGTACGTTAATTACAAGGTCTATCTTAGTTTTGTTTTAATAACGCGCTTTTAGCAGGATAGGCGTCCCTATTATTACCTTAGGTAGGTGCACTACCTTTAGCGAAAAATAATACATTATTAGACATAAATACTTTGTGTTTCCCTAATCTAAGGGGATAATTTATTATTATGTGTTCTTAGAAGCGTTATATTATCTCTTTTCGATCTATGCTAGCTGCGAATCGACTATTATCTTAAAAATTCGTAGACTATATAGGAGCAACCTTGTTTACGGCATCTATAAAGTCTTTTATAATTATATTAATTTGTAATAGCTTAGTAATTTAGAAGGCTTTTGCTTCCGTAGCTGCTTCGTCGTACTTAGCTAGCCAAGTATCCTATTGTTAAGGGCTTCTTATCGGCTTAAGTGCTGCACGGTATCTGGTACGTGCTTATTCTCGTTCGAGTTGGTCGCTTATGCCAATTGTCTTCTGCAGATTGGTAATCTACTGTCGTAGTGGCTTGTCTGGCAGGTAACATGTGCGCAGTAGGTGCGGTAACATAGTTAATTAGATAAACGCAACGATGTGCTAAAGGCTTAATTACTCCTTCTTATATTTATGTTAATTACTCTTATATTGCTTAAAGAGGATCTTGTAGTATTTAAGGTCTTCTTTAAAAGCCTTCTAGCCTCTAGCTAATAGTTTAGTTAGTCTTATTAAGACTTTAATATTCGCGGCTAGCGCGTAGTTAGTAACGATTAGAGCCCTTATTAGTAGCGGTTTCGGGGTTAATAGCGTGGTTAAATTTAGATTAACTTTATCCTAAATGTTATATACTACGCATCTTGCCTGGAGTTATATTCTCCACCCCCTGTGGTCTGCGGAGGTGTTTAGGTGTACCGTAGAATCGCGGTTTGAGAGTTGCGCCATATTGTATTAGTCAGGGCAGTGAGACTCTTAATTGTTAGATAGTATAATAAGTAGATGTTAATGCAACTTGATAGTATTTATTGTTTTTTTTGTTGTATTGTCCACTGTGTTTAGTTGGTTTCGGATATTTTGCTAGTGTGCCAAGCCAAGTGGTCCCTGCTCGATTGTACAGATCTGACCTCACCGCAGCTTATTCTATCTGACACAAAGATGTTAAAGGCAAGTGATACCTTAGTTAAAGGATTATAGAAATTAATAATAAAGAATATCTAACAAGCGTACTAGTAGCTATATACTTAAGAAATATAAGGTAGCCCTATAGCTTTGTAACTCTGCCTACAGAGTTACTAAGTTCCCCTCTATGACTCTGCCTACAGAGTCGCAGAGTCTGACTTGCCAACTCTGTTGGCGCTGCGATAGAGTTCCGTCACGTATTCGCTTATAATCTTGGCTAAGGCGTTAGAACCTTGGCTAGCGTCGTTCCCCGCCATCCGTCTTCATCTACCTTGTGAGGCGTAGCCGTAACAAGTAAGCTAACTAATTTGTCGGATTAACAACTTTAACGGCCTTAGGCATGTTACAAGGAAGGTGCGTGTGCGGAGGAGCGAGCATTCTGTCAATAGTTATCAAGGCCTCTATCGTGTTGCGAAACACTATGTGTATGGAGCGAACCCCATATGGGACTAGCTTCCATACCCCGCGATATACTTCACTCCTCAGTAGATAGAACGAAAAAACAAGCATTAATCAACCTAATGTAACTTGTTATTAAGTATTTCTTTTTAGCACTAGTGCAACAAGTCCTCCTAACACTAATTAGTAATCGCGAGAAGCTATCACAGACAGTAAGGAAGAAGAGACAGGCTGTTAATAACCCGACGTAAGAAATCTTGGGTCGATGCAGACTATGCTAAGAATAGAGCGAGGTAGAGATAACACGAAGCACTCTTAACTAACCTCTAAAGCTACTAGTTTAGGCTAATCCACGGACATAGAGCGCGTTAGCAACGCATTATAATTTACTATATAAACGTCTCTAGATAACCTAGTTACGTACACTAACACACGTCGGAAACGACTAATTAACGAGATAACTACATTAACAACAAGTTAACACCGCTAATATAATAGTAGATAACTAGAGCAGCAACAGCGCAGCAGATAATACTAATACTTAAGCTTAAGCTTAACTGCGCGATAATTAGTTAGAGTATAGCTTAAGTAAACGCCAGGAAGCTGCTTCGCGCTAGGCTAAATACACTATAAAGTACCTTATAAGAGACTACCTATATCTAGTGGCGCTGGAATCTGTCAACACATCTCTCTAGGACGTACCTATACTAATAGACGTAGACGAGATGCACGCAATAACCTAGGTTGCTAAAATTATTCGCGATTATAACGTATTAATAGCCTAGGACGACGATCTATGTGCAGACTACTATTACGATTTTAAAGGATAGACAAAGAAGCTATTCTACAAGGTTGACCGTGATACACTAAAATCTCTAAAGATAGTCCTACGGCATAGAGGAGTCTACACAGGCAACAACCGCGCGAGGCTTACTAATTCCCTTTATAATCTGTCTACTCTAGAGAATACTCCCGAATAGGACCCTATGGAATTTAAAGCTATAATATTCGACTAACGATTAAGGGCATACAAGCGCCAGCAGAACGTAAAACAGACACCTTTAATAGCTAAGTAGCAACTACTATAGCAGGACAGTCTACTAGCTAGTATACATGCACCGTAGTCACAGCAGCCGGAGCACTTGTAGCAAGACAGGCAGTAGCGAGAGTAATTATAGTAAAGTAAATAGCACGGAGTAGGACACGACGCTTAAAACTAATCTAAAACACGGGAGCTATAACTAATGCACTAGATAGATAAAATCTAACTACTAAGATAGAGTAATAATAGTTAATAACCGCACTTTATGAGTGGTGCGCTTAAAGAACCTTAGTCTTGGCAATAGTAGGAACAAGATGCGCAATTATAGTAATGGCGACTATAAATACAGGTACGGCCGCCAGCGATTGCATATCGCGAAATCACGCCGTTTCCACAACAACCTGTGAACGGTGTACCGGGCAGACCACCGGAGCTACTACATAACCCGTATATAATACTGCCGCCGCGCTGGTCCCGTAACGACTAACTTAACGCTAACACAATTACGCAGTTCTCTAAGCTTTAGGACAATAACAAGAAATACACAGAAGATGTGTATAATCTACTTAATAATAAAATTAAGATCTTCTTTAGCATCTGTTGGCAGGTGGACATCCATAAAGAGCAGTTCCACGCTGTGTTTCCCCGTATTCTTACTAGGCGAGCAGAGATGTTCTATATACAAGTTATAGACAGAGGTAATAGCTTTTCTAATGCGTACACAGTGATCAAGAACCACTTTAATTACGACGTCTATTATTAACACTACTACACAGACTAGATAACTACAACCTTCGCCCGTACGCGCATAGAGAACCCTAATAAGAGCTTATATAAGGTGCTATAGATATTACTTAATAAGCTATAATTATACTAACGCGCGCTTAGTAAGAACTTTAAAAGTAAGGATGCCCTATATATGACTATTATTAACGCGTGCTAGGGAGTTCTAGAACTTAAAATAGTACTCTTTAAGCTAGCTATAATTTGCGAAGGACTCTTTATAGACCTATAGTCTATAGTTAAGACGCACCTTACACGTTAGCAAATAAGGCAAATACTTATAGGGAGTAAGATAATCGCTATAGACTAGTACTATCTTGACCACCGCTACAACAATAGGAATAGAAGAACTCGAAGAGGATTTAGAGGCGAAGGCGGATTCGTAGGCAGATTCTAAGGAGGCTAAGGCAACAGAGGCAATCAGCGCTTTAATAGCAACGATAGTAAACGTGAATTTACAACGCCACGCTGGAAGAAGAAGTGCTTTGTCTGCCAGAAAGAGGGCTACTGGTTAACCAACCATACTAATGAGGAACGCAAAGCTGCCCGCACACAGTTCTTCTCCGCATGTTACTTTACAGGCACACTACTGCCTGCAGACTTCTCTATGCACCTTGCAGAGTATAAAGGTAGTGAGAACTACGAGGACGATAATAATAACAGCGATTAGTAGTATAATATTAACGATTAGCAATTTATAACTGCGTACGCGGAACATTAATTTTTTAAGAAGTAATAACTTGTAGATTAAGCGTTTATACACTATATCTCTAGTAAAGACATATACAACAAAGACGTACCGTCATCACCGGCGTCGCAATTCCTTATTAAGGACCGATACACGCGATCTGTGTACCAAGGAATCCTCCCTAATACAGGCGCCGCCAATGTATCTACAGTCGGTAAGGAACAGTACCTCGCACTCATACAGGAAGACCCAACGGTCACGATGGACACATCTACGGCAGGAAAAACGTCTATCAAATTCGGAAAAGGCAGTGTTACGGTGTCTATCGGCACCGCACAGATTCCGACAGAGATTGGAAAAATCGACTTTGAGGTGCTAGATGCGCCCACACCGTTCTTGCTATGCCTTGCGGACATGGACAGGCTGAAGGTCTACTTTAACAACACTACAGATGAGCTCGTCTAGGGCAATGTACGCATCCCCGTGATCCGCAAATAGGGATATCTGTGGTTCTATCTCAACAAGAGAGAGCGTGCAACTGCATTTCTCACAAAGATAGAGTTAAGACGGCTCCATCGCCGTTTTGGACACCTAGCTGTTATGAGACTAGCTAGGCTCTTAAAAGATGCTAGTCACAATAACTTTAAAGAAAGAACTCTTAAGCAAATTACAAAGTTTTACTATTATTATTAACTTAATAGCTCTGCGCCGCGCCGCTTTAAGTTTACCCTTAAGGACGACTATTACTTTAACTACGAGATCCTTGTGGATGTAATGTACTTAAGAAGCAAGCCTATATTACATGTAGTAGATTTAGCAACTTCGTTTTAAGGCGCAAAGTTTCTTAACGCTATTTTAGCTAAGGAGACATGGTAGGCACTGCGGATGTTGTGGATTAATACCTACTAAGGACCACCAGACATTCTTACACATAACGCAGGCACGAACTTCGCAAGTGCAGAATTTCGCGCAAAAGTAAAGATTATGGGAGTCACATGCAAACAAGTACCTACAGAGGCACATTAGTCCGTTGGCAGGATAGAGAGGTATCACGCGCCCCTGCACCGCGCATGGGATATACTCTACGCTGAGCTTGCTAGCACTATGTCTAATGAAGCAATTCTTTAGATGGCCGTGAAAGCTGTTAATGACACAGCAGGCCCTAACAGTCTAGTCCTAACTTTACTTGTCTTTGGCGCATACCCACGTATGACCATAGAGTCACCGCCGTCACCGTCAATGGTCAAGCGCAGCGAGGCTATTTAAAAAGCGATAAAAGAACTGCGCAAGCTCACCACCAAACGCCAGGTTGCAGATGCGTTGAACACCCGCAACGGACCTGATACCGCAGACATGCTTGCGCTCCCGCTACAAAGCGAGGTTTTGGTATGGAGAGAAAAGGATGGATAGAATGGCCCGTACAAAATCGCTGCTATAGACGGCCATAACGTTACTGTCGACATGGTTAATGGCCCAACAATATTTCGGTCGACAGTTATCAAGCCATACTATAGACTAGACCACCTCTAAAGTGACCCTAATGCGCCGCAGCAGCAGCACGCGTTACCTATAGATATAATAGTGCCACTAGCAAAGCAACCACGCAAAAGAGGCCGCCCACTAGGATTAAGGAACAAGAGGAAGGCAAACGTTTACATTACTAAGAAGAAAAAGGCCAACCTTAAGCTCGCTATAAAGCTATATAATAATAGAGTTATTACAACACCTAGCGCACCCTTTAAGGCATCTAATAATTAAGAGATTAGTAACCTAGTAGGCCATAGAGTATTTAAGTTTAAATAATATAATTAGGAAGTGTATAGTAGAATCTATATATTTAAGTCGCGTCTAGTGCGAGAAGTTAAAGGAAAGATAACTAAGCCTTATAAAAAATCCTGTCTTATTATCTAAGAATACTAGGACTATAGCAAGGAGGCTATCTTAACACAATCTCTAACTATTTAACGCTATAGCTAGCGTGTAATTATGGCCCTGGCACCTATGCTTGTATAACATAGGATAAATCTTAAGCTCTATGACATAACGCAGGCATATCTACAGGCGCAGATAAATCTTAAGAGAATAATACTAGCACACCTCCCTACTAAGCTAGCACTTAGATATCTAGAGGGCACGCTACTCCATGTAATTAAGCCGCTATATGGAATTGCGGAAGCAGGAGTCCATTAGTGGACAACGTACTATAGATATTACTATAAGGAACTAGACATGTCTACGTTAACATACGACCTATGCTTGTTGGTAATAAATAGTAACGCAGATAACTTTGGCATAGTTAGTATACAGACTAATAATACCCTTATGCTTAGAACAGCCACATTCTTAGCGCATAAAGAGAAAATGCTTAAGAAGGCATAGTTTAGATTAAAGCTAAAGACTATGCTAACACTAGACGCGTAACTAGACTTTAATAGCTACACACTTATAATAGATGCCAGTAACATGGACAACTATAAAGCAACCCTAAACCTTAAGTAGAAGGGATAAGGAGGAAAGATTAAGCTTATAGATATTAATACTCCTAATCGCGCGTAATAGTACACTAAATAGCGCGCCCGCGGGGCGTACATTGTATTAATATATTAACTAGAAGCGTCTTTTAATTTATCTATAGTAGCTTAAGTGTAGTAACCTTCTAATAAGGATATTAAGGCGCTCAACAAGCGCCTTAAATGGCAGATAGAGAATCTTAACCGTGGACTACGCTATATACCTATTACCCTTATTAACGCTAAGCTAATAGTATTCGTGGACGGCTCCTTTGCTAATAACAAGGACCTTAGCTCGTAGCTAGGCTTTATACTTATGCTTGTTAATAAGTCCACAGATAGTGATAATACCTTTACAATCTACGGCAACATAATACACTATAGCTTAACGAAGTGTAAGCGTGTTACACGGAGCGTACTAGCCTCTAAGATCTATAGCATAGTTAACGGGTTCGACATAGGCATTGCTATTACTACTACTCTATAGATAATTACAGAGCGCCTTGGTCTGCCCGTAGTTCCCTTAGTCATTTGTACAGACTCGTACTCCCTATACGAGTGCCTTATAAAGCTTGGGACAACTAAGGAAAAGCGCCTTATAATTGACATTATAGCACTGCGCCAGTCATACGAACGCCGCGAGATTATAGAGATCTAATAGATTAACGGCGAAGACAACCCTGCGGACGCTTTTACAAAGGCATCACCAAACCGCGCCCTGGAACGATTTGTTGATAGTAATAAGGTAACAGTCCGAGTTAAGGGCTAGGTGCAGAGGCCGATACTCTCTGCCTAGCGCATTTAATATCGAGAAAGAAAAGACTTCTAGTGTCGGATTAACAACTTCAACGGCCTTAGGCATGTTACAAGGAAGGTGCGTGTGCGGAGGAGCGAGCATTCTGTTAATAGTTATCAAGGCCTCTATCGTGTTGCGAAACACTATGTGTATGGAGCGAACCCCATATGGGACTAGCTTCCATACCCCGCGATATACTTCACTCCTCAGTAGATAGAACGAAAAAACAAGCATCAATCAACCCAATGTAACTCGTTATCAAGTATTTCCTTTTAGCACTAGTGCAACAAGTCCTCCCGACATAATTATTAATATTTATATATTCAAGTTGCGCTTAGTTCCTTTATTAAAGGTATAAGGTTATTTTCCTTTAATAGTATATCTAGATATTATCTATTAAGCTTAAGGTTAAACTTTATTGTAATCTTATTAATAAATAAGTCTTAAATGAAGTAAATAGATCTTATAAGCTCTCCTAGCTTGCGAATATTATATATATTAAGTAGTTATTACTTAAACGCTTAGTAGGCGCTTATATTAAGTAAATATACAAGAATAATAATATTATCCACATAAAAGAATATAATTAACTAATTGTTTATAAATAAATATAGAACTTTTAGTACTAGTTTTAAGCCAAGCTTCTTTAGGGGTTAATAATAGCTCTTAATACTAAAGTAGCGGCGCTTTTTTAAGGCTATAAAGTGCTTATTACAGCTTAAAAAGCTTACTAAATATATCTATAAATCCTTTTAGGGTACGATAGTACTTCTTTCGCGGTAGTTAAGCGTTAAAAAAGATATTTAACGTGTTAAATTAAAATATTAGCAGGCTAAAGGCTATTACTAAAGCAATAAGTACTTAGAATACTTTTATAGTAAGCGTAGTAGTGTATGTATCTCTTTACGTATCTTGTAAGTCCCCTCGTGCGCAGAGTCGTGCCTTAAACTTATATAGGTATCTGTCTTTATTAAACATGTATATAAAGACCTATATTAGAGGTAGTATCTTAGTATTTACTGTAGCTAAAGTCACTTTAGTATGCTTAAAATAGTGCTTTTTTAGTAGCTTTTAAACTCTACTTAAACTACCTGGGTAAACTTTACGCTAAATAGATAATTCTTAAAGTCTTTTTAGCGCTTAGATAATAGTAGTAGCTAATTATAATAGAGCCTTATCTTTAGTAGTTCTCTAGCTAGCTTTACTAGGGCTATTAGATTTATTACTACTGTAAAAGCTATATAGTATATAGTTAAGGTCTAATTTAGTAGCTTCCTTACTTATTTTCCTGCTACGATGTTACTACTACTTTTAATTTTAGGATTAGTTATTCTAGGTGCGTTATTTCTTTGTTAATTTAGAATATATTTGTCTAAACTTGCCTATCCTTTAGGTAGAGTTAAAGGTGCTTTTTAAGGTTAGCTTTGGTGGCCTAATGCGATTAGCCTAAGTGGCCCTTGTCCTTGCTTAGCAATATTCTCCTGCTATAGTGCTCTAATATAGATTATTAGGCTATTATCTTCTTAATTAGACTGCATGTCTTCTTAGCTAGACTATATTTCTTAGAGCAATTGCTCCTGCAACTGCTGTTTAGTGTTTAGCTTTTCTGTAGTTTACTAGTTATTCTATGCATCGTGCGCATCCTGCGCGCCTGTATTAAAGATATCCTCGCCTTTCTTTTACTAAGGTGGCGCTGTGCTGCCACGAATTAATGGCTCTAGCGTTAGTAGATAGGCTATATAAGGCTTATCCTCTTTACGATTATATATAGTGTAAAGCTATAATTCTATTAGTTTAATAAGATTAGTTAGAGTGGCCTGTGCGTTTTAAGAGTAAGGTATATTTAAAACCTTAATTTCATCTTGTATTATAGCTTCTCTCTTTAAGTTATTACTAAAATAACTTTTACGCTTAAAAATTACGTCTTATACGTAAATTACTTAGTCCTTTTTAGGTAACTAAATATAAAAAATGTTAGTAGAGTTATATCTAACTAAGTATTTAATAAAGGTGCGAAATTTAAGCTTATTAGCCTTTTTTAACTTTTTATTAAAAACGTAAGCTTTATATCTAATTAGAGTAAAATAAGTAACTAAAGGTTATTTACCGTGAATAAGCTCGTATAGCGTTTTCTAATTAATAGCTTTTATTAGTGTGACATTGGCAATTTGAGCCGTAGTAATAGCTAGTTTATTTAATAGTAACTTTAGTAGTCTTAATTAGATTTAAAGCGCTCTTACTTTTATAATAATAATATATTTTACCTTTTATATAGCGCTAAGCTACTTAGTAGTATCTAGAGCTTATAGCTTAATCTTAAAGCCTACTTACTTTATAATATTATAGAGCTTAAGGCTATAGCCCCGCTTACTATTAATCTTAAGTATAACTATTTGCCCCCATGGAACCCGCCAAGAGCAGCGCTTTGTGCTTTGCCGGTATACGACTCGTTTGAAAGTCCTAGCCATTATCCCGACCTCTTTATAGGGTTCCACCCTGGTTTTTGCTAACAACGCTGCCCGTTGGGGTTTCAGAATATTGTAGACCATGCGTTTCCTGTGCGCATTATGGTCCGGAAAGAACACTGGGCGGCAGGCATCACCCCGACTTAGCATCGCCCATGCATCGCCCAACGTGTCGTTTGAAGTTGTCTTTCCGCAAAAATTGCTTGTTCGGGACACTGCACTTCGGGTTGTTGCAGACATATGTTTTCGCAGACTTCTGTTTATCACGATGTACGGTATGCGTATGGCGGTTCAAATCAGCCTTAAGGGCGAATCTTGATGGGCAAGAAGTGCAATTATGGCGACGGCATCGTCTGCGTCGGATATGATCCCTGAAAAATTTCAGCACCAGAACTTCGATAGCATGTTTAAGAGTCCGTACATAATGGCCCCCTCAAATGGAAAAGTGGCGTTGCATTCGGCACAGACGACGGGATTGGGAGAGCTTTCGGCTTCCGTAGTAGCAGATTCAGATGAAGGAATATCGTAATCCTGATTTGCGGGCGACTGTAGCTCCATAGGGGGAGATGTGATGCAGGACATCGGTGCCGATTGGAATGTCATCTCAAAGCTGCCCGCCGATGGTGCAGCTTTTGGTGAGGATGTGTGCTCGTTGAATGAAATACAACGGGCGTCTTTGCTATTGACTAGGTCTACGTCAGACATAGATAGCTCGGGCAGGACTTCTAGTTCGTTATGTGGAAACTGTGCTTGGCCTGACGCGATCCCTATGTCGGATGTCCCAGGAATTGTCTCGGACACCATATCTGATAAATCCAAGGCCGTGATGATGGGGCTCTTCGAACGTGGCTGCGGTTCATAGTCATCCGTGAAGATGTCTCTTAGATGAGCGAAAATGACAGGGTTGGGAGCAAATTCTACCGCCCTCGGATCAATGACTGTGGGCCTGCGTAGAACAGACCCAGCGGTAGTCTTGTTTGCATCCCTGAATCGTACGCGGAGAATCGGTGATAGAGCATAATGATTAGTGATCAGCGTGCTCTCAGATGCATTTGGAGACGGTCGCCATGGATGAGGGTCAACCGATCTTGAATTCGTCGGGCATGGTCTGCAGCTGGGCGGGCAAAACAGATCAACAAAACCAGGCAACTTGCGCGGCCAGGTAGTTCCCGCAGAGTCCTCTGCGTCCCGAGGTTGAGGCTCATACAACCCCAGCCGACTCTCTGGATTCCCGAAATAGTGAGCGCACCGTAGATGGTCGGCGAGGTTGTCCCGTGACACCGCAGGCCCATACCAGCAACCCACGACCGGACAGGAGACGCTAGGCATCCCAATGCCATGGACCTTGAACTCATAGTGTTGCAGGTCCCGAAGTCGCTCGAATGATCTGGTACATGACGTGGGGCTTTCGAAAGCGCATTTCCATGTTATTGAATCTTCTTCGTTTTCGGGAAAGGGGACTGTGGAGGAAGTTACGTGCTCTTGTGGACTTGTTGTCTCGCTATCCATGGCTTCCAGACATCCGTACGTATTTCGTTGATCGAGAGTATTCTCTTGGGGTAAGGGGGACGGGATGTGCTTCAAAGAGTCGTCCAGTTCGTCCCAGAGCGCTTCGTGTGCACCCACTCGCCCCTGAAGCAGAAGACCACCGTTACTTTCATACTGAAGGTTCAACCCATCGCTTTGTGGAACTCGCAACGCCTCCAGATCGTTAGGCGAAGATCCTTCAAAGACCGCTTCTTGAAGTGACATGCTCGATCTCGGTGCTTCAACAGAGCTCGGAAGAGGTTTCTCCCACTCCACCATAAAATGTTCAGCCTGAAGAGGAACTGAAGTTGACCCATGGAAACCATCCGGCAGAATACCAGACCCACTCCCCATATCCTCCCAAGCCCCACCCCGAGCTGAAGCACCCCTCCTACCTATCCTCTCATCCACCGAGAAATAATCTGCCGTATGCGGATCCGTGGACTCTCGCCAAGGACTGTACAGCTCCGCCAGCGGCGCGTCCATCTCACTAATCGAAGGAAAAGGCACTGTAGCGATCGCATGCCGATCACCGAACAAACCTGCTAATATTCCAGGTTCCTTGCCTATCTCAGACACGCGGCGATGCTTGACCGCGCTCTCAGGATCGGATGCATCGATTTCAGTTGCTTCCTTGTAGTCCGGGGCCGCGAGAACACGTCGCCGTCTCCTCCTCCATATCACCACCGCAAAAACAACCAGCACAACAAACACCGTAGCCCCTAGGCTCGCGCCCAGCGCTACACGGACGTGCCGCTTCATCGCGCCCAGACTATCTCTTCACCTTCCTTTGTGGGTTCTGGTGGTTTCGTACGTTGTGTGCGCAGTCAGTGTCCACTGGTGTGAAGATATGATCCAACGAAGGGGTTGATACGTATTTCATCCACCCAGCTCTTCCCAAAATAAAAGACAAAACTTTTCAGATTGAACGACACAAATAGAGGAAGAGAATGGAAACGAGGGTCGATGCCTCCTAGCCTGAGGCGCGAGCCGCAGTAATAAGCGAAAGATAGGCAGCACAAGGTTGGCCTTGCTTACGGAGGCATACACCACATCCTCTCTGATTGGCCACGACCTCCGCTCGCCTTGAACCGACATCGTAAGGCATCACACACCTGGGCGCAGACAAACCACTTCTACGAAACATCGGGTGAACAACAAGGACGTTAGATTAGCTTCCCACTACACAGAGTAGACCCCCTATATGCTTCTTAGCTCGCGCTAGCCACCTATAATGCTTCCGCTCTTATGCAACATGCACATCCATCTAGACCACACATATGCCCGTCCCCTCTTGCAACGAAAACACACATACACAGTTTCGAGCTCGAACGCCGACTCCATGCTTCGTAAATGCGAAAAGGGATATCAATACACAGTGGCCCCAAGATCTAGGAGAAGGAATGTAAGTAAAGAAAAAGTTGGACGGGAAAAAGGAATAATAAAAGCGATTCCAGTCGCGGAGATTGCGGGGTTTATTTTTCACTTGATTCCAGCTCTTTGATGTACTTGACGAAGGCCTTCTTGTGAACCTGTGATCGATCGAGTTAGCGATGAATCTCAAATGTGAATATGGAGAGATGTTCGTTGATGGAACTTACCATTCCGGCGTACTCTCCCTCTCTCAATACGCAAATGTATCTCAGTCCCAGCTTGACGAAGCACTCATAAACTAGGTCCATCGGGCTGTGAATGTCAAGCGCAACAGGCGCCGGGTCGATGTAGGGCGTGAAGTCGCTGTTCTCTACTTCCTCGTAGCTGTCGGCCATGTGCTCGCGACCGGCAGCCCAGTCTACAAGCGGAGACATGAGGCACAATGTATTCTCCTCGTCATCGAGCTTGTCAAGAGCGAATTGAAGGTCTGGTGCTGGGATCAGACCGACGAGAACACCATGCTTGAGGATAGGCAGACCGCCATCTATCTCCCCAACCATCTGAAGGTACTGCTGTTTCTCCCTGAGTTCAGTAGCGGACACCAGAGCCGAACCAGAGATGTCAATAATCCTCTCTTGACGCGGGCGTGGTGTGATGTCACCAAGCTCAGAGGTGAAGATAGGTCGGACTTTGTTGTCCAGGAACGGGTAGGCGTTCATATCCGTCAACAGGTCGTAGATACTGAGGGGCTCTATGGCATCGGCGGTCCACTTCGCGACGAGGATGCCAAGCGAGAAAGGAAGCACGTGCTCTAAGCTACCCGTGAGCTCAAAGAGAATGACGGCCAGCGTGACAGTCAAACGCGTCACACCGGTCATTGTCGCGCCAGCTGCAACCATCGCATATACACCAGGAACGACACAAGATCCGGGCGGTCCTGACGGATCGCAGTGTCCGAATAGACCGGCACTTGCGAAGCGTAGAGCGAACAACTGGACAGCGTGACCGACCATACGACCTGCAAGACCACCAACCACCATCGACGGAACGTAGATACCGGCAGGGACCTTGATACCGAAAGTAATGACAGTAAGACCGGCTTTGATAACGAAAGCTACAAGTAGTACTTTCAGGACTTCAGGTATGTGTTCTTTTGTAGGACAGAGGCCGTCACCGCTGTTCGTAAAGGTGTCGCAGGGACTCGCGAGCTCGAATAGCAGCTCAGCAACGGGGAGCTTGGTGTAACGATTCCAGAAGCTGAGAAGTCCAGTGACAAGAGCCACGAGGAATACCTCCAACATAGGATACTTCTTGATGATGGCGATGCGTCTAAAAGTGCGTGCCCAAATGCGAGATGCTTTGATAAAAAGCGCACCCAGTACGCCACCCAATGCCCCGGTGAAGATGAATGGGACCAGCTCGAAGAACTTCCAGTCCAGGATATAGCGGACTTCGAAGAGAACAATTTTGTTAGTACCGTAAGGATTGAGGAATCTCAAGGACAATGCAGCAGCCTAGTAGTGTTAGAGACAGAAATGGTGCAAACAGCGTATACTTACAATACAGCAAAAAAAAGTACGGAAGAGTGTCTTGGAGGGGAAGTAGTAACTGACTTCCTCCAGACTGAAAAGAACACCACCAATAGGCGCTCCGAAAGCAACAGCAACGCCACATGCTGCACTAGCACTGAGGATTTCTCGACGTTTACCATCATTTCTGCTGTACTTGCTGAAGATACGGCAAGCGACGTTTCCGAGAGCGGTGGCAATATGCACATAGGGGCCTTCCTTGCCAAGAGAGAGACCCGAGGCCACGCTGAGGATCAGACCGAGCGTCTTGATGACCAAGGTTCGCACACCTAGGTACCCGTGAAGCACGAAGCCGCTCAAAATGACTTTAACCTCTGCTACACCGCTACCAGCAGCTGAGTAATACACCATCGGAGGTCGCAGTTGGAGCTCATTGAATCTCGCCTCGTTCAGATCCGGTTTTCCGTCGTCATCCTGCTGAGCATGGAGCACTTCCGCACCAAGATTCTCGTCTAGAGTTGCGATGGAAATGGCAGATGGGACTACTGTCTTGGTCATCAGAGTCAGGAAGCAAGCCGCCACGGCAAGCAAGACAACGCCCAACACAAAAGCAGCGAACTGGATGGTCACCGAGTCCATTCGATCGCTGCGAATGGCATGGGACCACCGACGCCAGTCTTCGCACATGCTGGCTCCGCCACAGCACGTCTTCTTGCTCCTGTACCATCCACTTGTGCAGTAGCCTTGTTTCCAGTCATAGAGCGTGTTCTCCGTGATGTTGACAAAGTAGGCGACCACTGCAGTCAAGACACCTATTATGGCAACAAGAATCCAACCTTGTGCGCCGTCAAACCATGCCGCTATCCGACCTCGAATGTCCTTGCGGCTTCGTAGGGCCTTGACCCGGTACGCGTCTGCGATGCTATCGTGAACCCAGTCGGTCGATGTGAATTGGTCATACCAGACACGGTCGTCAGCAAAGACCGAAATCCTGGAGGCCTGCATAGCCTGCATGCTGTCCTCGCGCGTCGGGCCCGGTCGGTCCCCCAAGGCGTTGACGAGCCGTTGTGAGAAGTTCTGATTGGCAGAACCCCGACGGCTGTGACGCATCCTCGTGCTGGTGTTGAGCTGACTGTGCTGTCGCGCACCATACGGCCGAGGTGTACCGGGCGTCGTTCCGGGCACACTCGCATACGATCGTGAATGATATGGGTTCCCGAGCAGGGAGGACCGCTCGTTTACGTTGTGGTGGGTGAGGTCGTTATCGGACGCTCGATTCGGGCGCAGTTGTCTGAACGTGGCGGTCGGGGAGGTAGGCGTGGTGCTGCTGATGGTGTCATTCCGCTCTTGCTGTTCAAGATAGGAATCGCCGACATCGTCGTGGTCGTCGACGCTGTGATAGGATATCATAGACTTGGGCATGGCGGGCAGGCATACGAATAGAGCTCCAGGGGCTCTACCGCAGCGGCGCTGTTAAAGACGCGTCGAAGAGAGATCAAGGAAAGGCGCCTGGGGCTGGCGGGGTCATCTGGGGTCGGCGGCGTGACGGCAAGGTGTTGTGATCCGCAGGCAGTGCCCCATCCCACCGCACCGATCAGCTTGGCGGAGTACTGTGGTAGGACACCACGCAAATTGGTCTTTGAGAGCTTGCCTGGAAATAGCAGCGGCTAGACAAAGGCAGAACGGTGCTCGGGGCGCCGAAGCATCTTGAAGCGCACAGAAGATTTTGGCGAGACCCTCGGCGAGTTAAGCAGCGTCGTGTGACTCTCGATAGGTTTTCGTTGCTTTAGCTTCAGTCTTTCGTCACCTGCGCTTGACGCGGCGACGCGTCAGGGTCTAAAATGCATGCATGCCGCGGGAAGCTCTCGCTTGCAGCCTGCCGAGGTGCTGTCAACGCATCACCGTGAGGCTGATTATAACGCTGTTGAGGCTCTGTTACTGTACACGGCGTGCTATGGCGCGCTCGATCCACCTGAAATGCCATTTGATCAAGAACCACCCATTGCCCACACACGGCAGTTGCGACGCGGGCGTTTTGAGGCGGGAACGTGGCTGCCTCTTCCCCGATTGGGCGGCACTAATTGTCACCCACAATCGCCTTTGTGAACTGGTAACGGTAACAGACGGAGGAGAATTATTCCGCAAGCGCCAAATATCGATCGTGATCCCATCTACATAAGCAGTCTTCGGCATACGAGGAAGCAAAGCACAGTACTGGAAAAGCCCTTAAGTTGTTAAGCTATAACGTCATGGTATGTACTCAACGATGAGGGGCACCTGTTCAGGTTACCGTATGTCCGCAGCTGGGGCTGACGTTAGGCTAGTCTACCACTTGGGACAAGATCCTTCTCTTTGGGGATTCTATCACGCAGGACTCGTTCAATCAGCAGCGAGGATTTGCCTTCTCCGCAGGCTTGCAGCATGGTATGTTTGTTGTAATGGAACATTCTGGCTGCTTTTCCATCTCTAACATCGCAAAGAGTACATTCGACGGTTAGATGTTATCAATCGCGGGTTTAGGTAATTTCATCGTCTCCAAGAGTAGACCGTATCCTGATCGAACAGCGGTTATACCTCGCGGCAAGCCTTGAAGATCCTACCGCATGTGATTCCTTCGCCTTCAACGGCCAACATTCGCCTCCTAGTCGTCTTCCTTGGCGCAAACGATTCGTCTCTCCCAGGGGCGGAGAACAAGCAACATGTTCCCCTCCCTGAATACGTGAGCAATTTGGAGCAGATCCTCAAGCATCCCTCAGTCACAGCCCATAACCCCAAGATCGTGCTCATCGCACCAGCTCCTATCGACGAGCACCTTGTATGGGATGACGACAAGACCAAAGGGCGGCACGCCGTCTCCAGGAAGAACGCCGTCTTAAAACAATATTCAGAGGCGGCGGTTGAACTTGGGGACAAACTGGGAGTGCCTGTCGTGAACCTTTGGAAGGCGTTCATGGCGAAGACGGGATGGAAGGCGGAGGAGTGGAAGGAGAGCGAGCCGATTGTGGGGAGTTTGGAGATGCCGCAGAATGAGGAGCTTGTGAGGCTGCTGAGTGATGGGCTGCACTTCAACCCAGCAGGCTACCAGCTCATGCTCGGGGAGTTCTTGAAAGTAGTCCGGGAAAAAATCCCGGATCTGGCACCAGAGAACGTACCGTTGCTTCTCCCACTATGGAATGATGCCGCCGCTTGGGAGGTGTGGGATGCTAAGCACAAGTAAGGCTATGCATCCATTGGAGAGGAGCCTGGAACGCGTAATTCACGAATCGAGATAACGACTTAAGATACACATGTGTATTTCCAAGCCACGGTGTACGTTTGTAACTGTGCAGTTTGCAACTTGGACTCAGGCGGAGAAATGGTTTGGAGTAGTAAAAGTACGCGTCCACAAGCCATGATGGCGTCGGCCTACATCCACATCGGCGTGGTTCTCCAATCACATGCTAGTGTGCTCCGGGGCAAGGGCCACTGGCTGGCAGCCGTTGCGACTTCTTCGAACCCCCGCGTAAGGCGCGCAACTACGATTCACGCACTGTACAAGTATACGTTTCTCCAAACAGCCTGTGACGTACTCACGAAACGCTGCTCACCGCCCATCGAAGTTATCGTGACACCCACCAACTCGCCGCCGAAATTGAAGACCTGTGCTGTTGGACAACCGGAGAATTCGAGCCAACGACCAAACGAACGCGGGCGGCGGCGGCGTACACGGCATCAGCTATCCTTCGCGCCGCTGAACGTTGTTTTCTCGAATATCAAGATTCACTATTGCAACCAGTGGCTTCTAAGAATCGTATCCTGCTTACCTACTATCAAGTTGTGCATCGAGACGCATACGCCCACCATCTAATCCTTCCGAGTTTTATTTCGATACCCGGGTTTGATTGCGCCGATTGTGGTGACGGCGCGTTTGCGCGTCCCGGACCTGGTACCGACGGCGGAGGGAGGCAGGCGCACGAACAACACGTCGACCGAGGGATGCTAGGACCTGGTGATGGATCCTGAGAGCGCCGCTTTCCAGCCTCGCGACGACTTTTGGCGGATACAAGACGACATGCTTCGCATTCATCAGTCCCAGGCGGAGCTTTCGGATCGTGTATCTCGCCTGGAGCGCCGGGATGAGAACGACTCGCGCCTGAAGAATGTCTGGGGCGGCACATCGCCATTTCCATCGGTATTAGGTGGCACCCCACAACAAGGTACGACCCCTCGTACAGTCTCGCGTCATATTTGGAATTTCTGCTGTGCGTCCCGGGGTGACACAGGCTACGACGTGAATCTAAAGCTTTGGGGCGGCACTCATCCTTAGTGACATAGTGTTAACGTGCTATAGTTCCTCTGCAGCAACCGACCCCCGACAGGTTCAGCAACTTCGACGACCACTCTAGCGCTTTGATCAACGACCTCCAGCTTGATGCTGACGAAGAGCCTCGCCGTCTCGGAACGACTTCACGCGCCAACAGCGTGCGCTTCGACGAAACAGCGAATCATGGCCACTGGTCACGACCATCGACTGACTTCATACCCCGCACCGGCTCAGGCATGGGTGGTCATCCTCTGAGCGAACGCAGCTATTCACATAGGTCACTTGGAGGGCAGGTACGTCGCCCCTGAAAATAGGTAGCACCTCAGCTGCTTCTACGATGCTCGAACACTTCGGCAGTCGTACGCTTTGCTGAGACCAATTTCACTCATTCAAACATGACTGACTTTGTGACTGTCCCTTTAGAGTTCGGCAGGCCAGTCAGTGCACTCGGCCACATCAGGACGGGCGAACAGCCTGACTAGTTATGGAATGAACGCATCGGACGCTCCAGGTTTGGCACCCGGTCTTTTCATTCTCGGCTCGGTTCCCGCTATAATACGTTGCTGGCTCACTACCACATTCAAACATGATACGATGCTCTATGCTGCAGTATGCAGTGGTTCATATGCGTCGTTTCTCGACCTTCGCCTTGTCAAGAAGCTGGGTTACCAAGACCAGGTCATCGTGGCCGACGACAACCAGCGCACGCTCAAGCTATCGATGTACCTCCCAGAAGCTGTGCCAGTGTCAGCATCATCGCTTACTAGCAGTCCCGCTCCACAGCTCCCTTCTCTAACTGTCGACTTCACTGTCATTGAGAATCACAATGATGAGGTAGATAGCAAAGCTATCCAAATCTTTCTTGGGAGTGACATGTTGCGGGCTCATAACGCAGACGTTCTTCTATCTTCAAATCAGCTTACCATTTACGACGATGATCGAAGTAAACTTCGAATTCCTTTGGTACGACCGGAGGATGAACATACCTTCAAATCCTTGTACACCACTAGTGGACCCCGTGGCTATGCTCCTGCGCAGTCGAAAGTGGAGAAACCCGCACAGCTCGCGACTGAAGCATTGTCCTTGAAAGAGTCGAGGGAATCTCCGCCTGTCGGTCCCCAGAATACGGCTGCTGGCAAGTTTATTAGCTCAACTACTACGAACGGGTCAGAAGACGGTTCAGCCGGGCGGCGAAGCCTTGAGCAACGCCCGCGACTAGGCCTCACAATAAGTTCGCGAACAGAGTCGAAGGATGCGCAAGGGTCTAGTCCTGCGGCACGCTCGGGCTCTTCCCCGGCTATTTGGGGCAACTGGCGACGTGACACAGAGAAATCCGGCGCCACGGACTGGGCAAACGTGGGTAAAACCCCACCTCCAACCTACCAGCGACGTGATACCGGCATAAAGGTGTTGAGGAAACCGGGAGCGCGCACGGCTTCGGCGAGTATATCGCATGCCTCTTCGCCTTCTATCAATGGCCATTCTCGCTTCTTTGACGATGGGAAGCGCAGAGAGGAAGCCTCAGGTGAGGTTGGCGTTGTGCCACCGTTGAAGCTGACGGGCTCGGGGGAGAAGCCAAAGGAGAATATACCCGCTCTGGCGAAGACGCGATCCGCTAACCCGGTGGGAGGAGCGTCTGCCTTCCAGTGGCTGAATGCTGGGGGCGCTAAGTGAGTACGTCGTCAGGACTATATGTATTTTATGATTCCCAAACATCGTGGGTGACTGTATAGTACGCCGCAGCTTCTATGCAGAATATAACTATCTACAAACTTGCCTGCTGTAGCTTTCACAGCCGTCTATCGTACATTGGGATGCAGTCTCATTAATGAAGCTGGACTCACACGATAGAGGGCAAAGAGAGACTTCACCAGCACGGAGGCAGCAAACTTTGCGAGTGCAACACGTGTACTGCTTGATGTCTAGTGTCGCTTCAGACATGGTGCCATATGCTGTGCATGCATGTATGATAATTGCTTCATCAAGCAGCTTCTAGCGCGCGGCTATCAACCCACAGCCAGTAACCAGGCTACTGGACCAACGTTTCCACGAAGGTTGATTTGAGACTGTCTCGGCATCTGGGTGGCTCTCGTTCTGCAAGGCGAAGCCGTGCCTGTTCTTCGGTTTGCTGAGGTCGTGGGTGGCGGTTCCAACGTTGGTGAACGAAGGCGCCAAGCTTCCAACACTCAATTTGACGGCATCGACGCCTTGTCTAAAATCTTCACACCCTCCGCCCGCCGTCCCCCCGCCCATTACTGTCCCCGCACAGACAATCCAAACCTGTTGGAATCTCCGAGATCGCAGGCTGCCGTTCGCTGGAGTAGTCACGCGCTAGCCACGTAAACGCTGCCCGTCTGCCTGCCCGCGAGCTTCCCCGGCTCCGGCAGGCTCCCCAGCGTTCACCACGGCCTCCAAAAAGCGAAAGACCGCGACCGGCGCCTTGCACAGCAACTCACCGCACGAAGCAGAGAAGGGAGCGACTTCACCTTGGCCGCATGAGGGCGCCCGCCTAGACTCGCCGCGCTCGTCCCCGCTGCCCGCCTCAACCACCTCTCGCAACTCCACATCACCGCCCCGTTTTCTGCCTCCACACTTAAAGAACGAAGTACTCGACGCGACACAGGATTTCTCACCCGCCTTAGTGCGTGACACAACTCCCGCCGTGAGCTCCCCAAGCGAGGCATACGCCAACATGACGCTCGACAGCGACGCCGACGCCGACACCGACCGCAACCGCTCCGCTGAACAGCGGTCACAGCTGCGGGCCTCTTCCCCAGCAAAACGGCTGCATTCAGACATGGATGGCAGCAGCATGGACGTTGACGGGGCCGCGCCTGCCCGGAGAAGCAGCGGCCAATCGAGCCCGCTAGCCTCAAAACAACCACCGGCACCCTCAACACGCACACTGCGTTCAACCTCTGTAGAGATGGCCGACGTCACCTCCAACGGCGCCAGTGCAGCCAGCTCTGACTCGACCTCGGCCTCTAACGGAGACTCGACAGCGACGAGTGTGTCGACCACGCCTGCCGCGGATCTACCGAGCCTGGACGACCAGGTAAACAAGGTGCTGGCTCTAGCCCGGAAGCCACTGCAGGATCTTCAGGTCGGCTATGTCGTATCGCACAAATGGCTGCAGCGAGTGTGGGCACGTACTGCCCAGTACGCCGAGAAGCAGCATGAGTTCAGCAAGTTCGCACTGGAGGGCGACATCGGACCCGTAGATAACTCGGATCTCATTGATACAGGTGAGACCCAAAGGATGCGATTAGTGTGGTACACCTTCTAACGTTTCACAGCTGCTCTGTCTGATGACCTGGCCGATCAAAAGGGCGAGGATTACATTCCTCTCCGACCTGGACTGATGTATGAACACGACTACGAGATCCTCCCTGCAGAGGCATGGGAGCTGGTCATCACCTGGTATGGCGTCAAGGAAGGAACACCGGTAATCCGACGCTACGCCCACAACACCAGCTCCAACGAGTTTTCCGAAAATCTGCAATACGAGATTTACCCACCGATATTTACACTCCGCAAAGTTCGAAAGACGTCACCTGCAAGTCATGAACCTGCTAAAAAATTGGTCGCGAGCCGAAGCGACAGCTTTGCCGAGTTTATAAAGGCTGCGAAACAAGCCGTCGGCATCAGCAAGGACAATGTACGCATATGGAGAATCCTCAACTCTGCCAGCACCAGCTCGGATCAACCGTCATCCCAGCAGCCAACCGGCATTCTGACGCCTGAGGCATCCCCGCCTCCCGCTGCTACACTTCCCCTTGTTATGGACGCGGCCAGCTTGACCAGCCTGGACATCGGCACGCAGCGGGAGGAAGTCACCGGTAAGGACGAATTGTCGAACGAGGCATTCAACGATGATTTGAACCTAGCTGGCGCTGGCCTTGCGGAGGACCAGATTCTTGTTCTAGAGGAAGACGACGATAACGGTCAGTTCATCACGGGAATCCAGTCAAAGCCTAGCTTCAAGAGTGGACTGGGAAGCAAATCTGGCAAGCCGAAGAGCACAACAAACAGTGGTAGAAGTACTCCCATTCCTTCGGGCCCCATGACAAGAGGACGAACCCGAAGCGGCAAAACTCGCGGCACGACCGGTCTAACGAACCTTGGTAATACATGTTATATGAACTCTGCTCTTCAGTGCATCCGAAGCGTTGAAGAGCTTGCAATCTATTTTCTTGCCAACCAACACAAACATGATATCAACACCGATAACCCGCTTGGACACGGAGGTCAGGTTGCCAAAGCCTACGGAGGGCTGCTTCAATCCATCTACACCGAGGATGCTGTGTCCTCTTTTGCGCCTAAGAACTTCAAGAGCGTGCTTGGTAGGGTTGCACCGATATTTTCCGGTTATGGTCAGCAAGACTCGCAAGAGTTCCTTAGCTTCCTTGTGGATGGCTTGCATGAAGATCTCAATAGGATCAAGAAAAAGCCATATACAGAGAATCCCGAGTCGGACGACAACACGGTGCATGATCCTGAAGCTATCAAAGCTTTGGGTAACAGGTTTCGCGCGATACACCGTTCGCGCAACGATTCAATAGCCATGGACTTGTTCAACGGCTTCTACAAGAATACCATGGTATGTCCTGACTGCAACAAAGTCAGCATCACCTTCGATCCATACAGTCTGGTCACCCTTCAATTACCTATCGAACAGACTTGGCAACACAATGTTAAGTTTGTTCCCCTCAGCGGGCAGCTGTGGGAACTTGAGGTTGATATCGATAAGAACAAGACGATCAAGGGCCTCAAGGAGTATGTGGGCAAGCGGTTTGGAATCGAGTGGAACCGTCTCATGGTCTCCGAGGTCTACACTCACAAGTTTTATCGTCATCTCGATGACGCGGACATCATTGCAGAGAGCAATCTTCAACAACGGGATGAAATCTTCGTGTATGAACTGGAGGGTGTTCCGTCAAACTGGCCAATTCCTAAGAAAAAGAACAAATACGAGAGGAATTTTTGGAACGATTCAGACGTCGATATTCCGAACCTTGACCATCCGCATCACGACAAAGTCATGATCCCTATTTCCCACCGGAGACCAACATCCACATCGTACCGAGCACAGGGTTGGGCACTGGACCTGTGGCCGTCATTTATTCTCGTCGATCGCAATGAAGCGAAGGACTACGATGCAATCCTAAAGAAAGTCTTGGGAAAAGTCGCGCAGATGACGAC
Organism: Bimuria novae-zelandiae CBS 107.79; assembly: GCA_010015655.1. Classification (NCBI taxonomy): domain Eukaryota; kingdom Fungi; phylum Ascomycota; class Dothideomycetes; order Pleosporales; family Didymosphaeriaceae; genus Bimuria; species Bimuria novae-zelandiae. The sequence goes on from ML976687.1 coordinate 317,568, forward strand.
GCGCGATATTCTTACCGAAGGCAACACGTCATTCCCACAATCGGGTTCGGATGTTGTTTTAACGACAGAGGAAGACGCGTCTCCCAACGGTGATCCTCGAGTACAAGACGGATCCATGGAAGGTGAAGACATGGTTGAAGTGACTATGACTGAGCCCACAGAGACCTCAACCAAAACTTCGCAGGCAGACAGTGACTTGCTGGAGGTTCTTCGCCCTGGAAGCTTCCTGCCACCTTCATTCCGGAGTCTGTTTGAGATGAAGTACGCACGAGCAGGCAAAGAATACGTACCTACCGGCTGGAGTGGCGTTGATGCCAACAAGAACTACGAGCCTATCTCAAAACGTGTCCGTGTGCCTTCCACTCGCGCTTCATCGGTCCAGTCCATGGAGCCTGGCAGCGAAGCTACGTCGAGCGATGCGGATGATGATGAGAACGTGCAATTTTCTGCTGATGCCCAGAGCTCCATAGAATTCGCAAACCAGAGCAGCGATGAGGATACAATGCAACCGTCTATTGAAGAACCACCGGCATTCACCCGCGGTGGCCGCCAAAAAAACAAGAAGTCGCGGAAACCGAGCAAGCAGGAACGCAAGCATATGCAGAACAGGAATTTCAACAAGGGCAAGAAGGGCAAAAATCCTTATCATCTGGAGCAGCCCTCTCAAGCGTATGAAGAACCAGAAGACGAAGACGACGAGCGCCTGATCAAGATGGGTGAGGTCATCATCCTGGACTGGGACGCCGATGCTTGGGATGCTCTATTTGGCGCCAATTCCTACGAAGATTCCCGGGGGAGGAGTGCGCTGATGGACGTCGAAATATGGGAGGACGAGGAGCTCAAAGAGAAGAAGGCTAAACGTCTTGCTCGGAAGAAGAATGGACTCACGCTAGAAGAATGTTTCGCTGAAACATCTAAAAGCGAGGTTCTTTCGGAAGACAACGCATGGTATTGCAGCCGTTGTAAAGAGCTTCGTCGCGCTACCAAGACACTCGAAATTTGGACGGCTCCTGATATTCTCGTGGTGCACCTGAAGCGGTTCAGCTCGCATCGTGTGTTCAGGGACAAAGTGGATGCTCTTGTGGATTTCCCCATCGAGGGTCTCGATCTATCAGAAAGGGTTGGACTTTCGGAAGGTAAGGACCTGGTGTACGATTTGTTCGCCGTAGATAATCACTATGGTGGGCTTGGCGGAGGCCACTATACCGCTTATGCCAAGAACTTCTTCGATCAGCAGTGGTATGAGTACAACGGTAAGCATCATAACCTTCCCGCAAGAAACAGCAGTCTAACATGTCACAGACTCTATCGTGTCGAAGAAGTCCAATCCCGAACAAGTCGTCTCCCCAGCCGCCTACCTCCTCTTCTATCGCCGTCGCTCAGCCGGCCCTTTAGGTCCTCCGGAACTGCAGGACATTGTCAACAATTGGCGCAATCCCGACTCTGAAGCCGCCGGTGTCTCGGAAGGTGAATCCGACTCCCGCAACGTGTCGCCGTCGGGAAACGGCTTGCGCCTCGGCGGCTCGTCCCACAATGGGTCGTCGAGCGCTTTCGGAGCCGGGACCGGAGCGGTAGTCGGAGCCCTGCGCGGGGGTGGTTCGGCCTTGGGAGCAGGGAGTCTTCTGCGGAACGGAGTCGCAGCCGGGAACCTAGACAAGGATTCTCCTCCAACCTATGAAGAAGACGAAGGTTACGGCGATGACGAAGATGCAGATACGGCGACACAGCCGTACTTTGACATGCCTTATAGCAATCAACCGGCGTGGAATTTCGATAACATCAGGGCTCGCGAAGAGGATGATAGCGATAACGCAGCTTTGGACGAAGGTGATGCAGAAAATCGCATGAGCGAGGATTTTGGCGATGATATATTTCCTGGGCACAGCACGCCAATCATGGAGATGGATACCGTTTTACCGGAGCCAGTCCAAGATGATGAGCCCGCGGAAATACACATAAAAAATGACTAGGTCTGCTTTCATTGAGCCTCGATCTGGTGGTTAAGCGTTTCTTCATGACCTATTTCTTTTTCTGTTTTGCATCTTACGCGGTGGAAAAGTATTTCCTGGCTACCGCACCGCCGGCTCTTTGGGTCGGTCGACGTTCGGTATGCGATTTAGCATGCATTGCGAGGGAACCACAGCCTCATTGATTAGATGATTGAGATGGAAGACAACATTGAAGTGTGTATGAGTCATGCCAGGGCTAGGGGATATGGGGCTTCTATGGTAAAGGCTGAGCGGCGTCACGCATCAGAGGGCGTTAATGGAGTAGTTAGTAGGACCAAAATATCGTTGTTATTTCAAGCGCTGATTGGGAACCCACTGCGGTACAGTAAACGGACTTGTGGATGGTTGGTGACGCTCATTTCGAAGAGTGCGACCGACGAGGTTCAGGTGCGTTCGTGAATGGTACCTGCATTAGGGTTGTCGGTCATGTCGTAACGTCAACGGGCTACGGAACTCCGCCTGCCATAATAAAGATTTATTACCATCGACTCGCTTAGTCACTTACTCTCGTTTGTAAAGAAGGCGCTCAAGCAATCGACACGTTGCAGAAGTGGTCTGCGGTCTCAGACACTGACGTCATCGTACCACACTTGCCTCACCTCGCTGCTACATAGAGCTCCATTGAACAGCAATTTCGGCAGCAATCCGAGCAACACAACTCTCCGAATTTCTCATAGTTACGATCTCACACAAACCAATCATAAGAATTCAGAATGGCTGAAGTAGCAGCCGGTGCCGGCATCGCCCTCGCTGCTGAAGAAGTCCTCTCTACCACACTCCAAGCTGGCGTAGCGACTTACTTCCTGGCTAAGCCTACCCAACCCCTGGGCGCAGCTTTTACACGCATCGCCGTTGTACATGACGACGAGCTGCACAAGCGCTCCCTGACACGCTCGAACCATACCGTCACTGTCGTAGGCTCGAAAGCGTACATCTTCGGTGGCGAGACTTCCGATGGCGAAGTTGCGGGTAACGAAGTGCATATCATCAACCTTGCACCCGAAGAGAAGACCAAAGAGCCGGAGTATCAGTTGATACCTGCACTTGCAGGTGCTGGGGGGAGGGTTCCTCAAGGAAGGACCCGTCATGCAGCTTGTGCGTTCGATGGCGGTGTAGTGGTTTATGGAGGCCACTCTACGAATGACGGGAGGCCTGCCGACGAGGGAATTATCTGGCACTTCAACCCCGAAGAAAACACCTGGTCGGTGCTGTATTCTCCCTCAGATCACAATGGCAAAGCCCTCAAGCCTGTATCACAAGTCCGCGTCTTCCCTACTTCTACCTCTCTTATCCTCCTCACGGGTACCGAGGTCGACGGTATCAACTATATTCACAAGTTTACACCGGCATCCTCGCCGGGTCTTAGTTCGAATCGCTACGAAATTCTTACTACTCCTCCAACGCCTACATCAGCATCCAACGCCGCCTTTTACGAAGACCACCTCTACCTGATCTCATCACCTGACGCCGTATCATCGCAGTTGCACATCCTCCCACTTACCATCAAAGAAGGCGAGAAACCGAAATGGACGACCCTAACATTTCCCACAAATCCTATCGTTCCCGGCCCTCGAGCCCGCCACGCAGGCGCACTTCTACCCTTCTCCACGGGCTACGGGAGGAATTACCTTGTCTACCTACTCGGCGCTCGCTCGCAATTACCTTCAACTACCACTACCACAACCTCCAATATCACGGAACTAGACCTGTCCTCCACCACATCCGACAAAGAAAGAATCAATGTCGAAGAACCCACCCAATGGAGCGATACGTGGACTCTGCAACTTCCCTCCAGCGATCTCCAGCCTCACGTCTCTACCTCGCTCAAGGACGCGATCAAGCCGGCAAAGATTAAAGACGCGATTCGCGGGGGTGTCGGTGCAGACAGCGGCAAGTGGACGTGGGCGGAGGTCGAAGTGCGTGTCCCGGATGACCTTGGTGGTGCCGAGGCTGGAAAGTTGCATCCGGGGCCGCGAGCGTCATTCGGTGCTGATGTGATGGCGGACGGGAAGAGCGTGGTTTTATGGGGCGGGGTAGATGCGGAGGGGGACAAGGTGGGCGATGGATGGGTTGTTAGGCTTGAGTGAGGCTGTGTGTGAGTGAATATGTTCCACTTCAAATTTTATTTCAGGTATAGATTACGATCTCTTTGCATCCATATGAAAGCACGAGAAGGAAATGGGTTCATAGGCCTCTTTAATAGTTCCCGGTCTCATTATGGGAGACGTGGTAGAGTGAAACTTGGAGCGCTGTGAAATCATGTTGAGGACTTTTCCTTCTCAAATATTGATGATAGCGTACATGGGGTCAGAGTCTCGACGAGAATGGTGATTTTGGAACGGCATGAGTAGTGCTTGAATTGAATACGCGCATGTGTACAAAAAATGAAAGTGAGGAAACTGTCATCTCGGTGGTATGTACCATTCCACGTATCCGTCCCTTATCGAATGTCCATTCGTACTCCTTCAATGTTCCCATCGCCACCCAACGCTCCTCTCATGTCCCAATGCCATAAATCTCAAGCTCATACACAGCCACCTTTCCCTCCAACCTCCGCATCTCATCCCACTCATAATACCCCCGCGTCTTCGGCACCCCCACTCGCTCACTCGGCAGCCCACTAACAATCTGCGGACGCGCTTCTCAACCAGTTTCAAACTGCTCGAGATCTCTCAGATACTCACCCTCAAGCAGCAGCTCGAGCTGCTCCCGGCGCTGCCGCTCCTGCTGCTCGCGCTGGCGATCGCGCGCGATGTCTTGCACGGTGTTGAAGAGTGTGAGGAAGCGGAGGAGTAAGAGGGCCATGAGTCCGATCCAGACTAGTAACGCGAGAAGGAAGGATACTTGTGAGGTGTTGGGGTTGTCGTGGGCTTGGGCTGGGAATGTTAGTAGTGTTTAGAAGTGTGAGGCACGTGCTTACGGGTGAATGACGGGTCGTTGGGCTGTGCATGCGCGTGGTCGAACTGGTGAAAGGCTGGGAGGGGTAGCAGCATCGTGTTTAGAATCAGGTAAGAGGGCTTGCTTCTCGAATTGTGCTATGAGGCTGCCCAGGTGTTAGATTTGATTAGAGGGTTGAGTAAGAGGCGAGGGACGTAAGCTGGAAATGGAGAGTTGATGTAGGCGCGATCGAAGGCAAAATTGATCAGTCGTGCGGCGCTGAACAGGCCGGGCATAATGCTTTTGTTCACGCGGTACAATGCCATAGTCAACTAGTACGAAGTCGCCAGACAGCAGCGCGAGCGGCTGATTAAAGCCACACTGGATCGTCGCTCCCAAGAGGTTTTGGCATCGTCGTATACCCCACGCTGACTCCATCGATTCGAGCTGAATGGGTAATTGCTTTCAGATTCCCGAAGGCGCTATTCCGGCTCTCCATGAATTCTTCTAATGCTTCCGTTTTGGGAAAGTCGCTCCTTCCCAAAATGTTCTCAGGCGCCTGCCCTAAAGAACGTAGATATTTCATTGTGCCAGCGAGCGAAACATGCACCTCGTAAACACCGCCGTGTCGTTCACGCTTGTACAAAGCAGCCATGATCCCAGTCGCCAATAGGTAGCCAGATCCGTGGTCAAGCGCTTGGCAAGGAAGTACTCGCGACGGCTCGCCTTGTCCATGGTGCTCGGCTTCTACGACATTGATCCCAGAAGCTGTTTGCACGAGTGAGTCAAACCCCCGATTCTTTGCCCAAGGCCCTTCATCACCCCAAGCGTTAAGAGTTGCGACAACAAGGTTTGGGTTGATCTTTGCTAGATCTTCTGGAGAGAAATCCTGGGCTGCGAGACTTCCTGGTCGATAGCTTGACATGAAGACATCGGCAGTGCGGACGAGTTCGAGAAGACGCGCTTTTTCATCAGTTTTCTTGATGTCCAGTTGCACTGTGCGCTTTCCCCGTGCAGTATCTATGTCGAGCTCCGGTTGATTCGGTAGTGTCGGCGAAGTCACCCAGATGACATCTGCGCCATGCGCTGCAAGCGTTCTACCAGCGACGGGAGCAGCTATGACTCGACTCAACTCCACGATACGCATACCCCGTAAGCAAGCGTCTCGCGGACGAGATCGCGAAGGCGGAGGCACTGGAGGATTTGCGGAATCGAATCTTCGCACAGTGATGGGAAAGTCTGGAACGGCTTTGGCTTGAGAAAGAGCATCCCATTCATCGAAGGACCGCAACGCGACAATGACGGCACCATTTTTAAAGGCAGCAGTTTCAAGGTCGATTGACTTCCATTTCAATATCTGCGCCGCTACCGCGTCCCGGGTGGCGTCTTCGCGTAGACCCAGGTTCTTGAGAGCATTGTTCCGATGGTGTGGGAAACCATCGTGCATCCGGACATGTCCATCCGCAGTCTTATGGAGCCCACCAATCGCGTTGAATGTTGATGGAAGATGCTTCCCATCCACAGTGTATATTCGTTCGGAAACGAACTCAGCACAGGCATGTTCCTTGGCGATCGATACTGTGGGCATTTCACTCCTGGTTCGAGTAGACCAGACCAGGGCAGCGGCGAGTGCAGAGAGGGCGATTGTTGTATGCGCAAGGTCGTCAATTTTGAATGAAGACGCATAATGTCTATCATCGTCGATGAGTTGGAGTGACTTCAACGCGCCTAGAGGGAGCCCAAGGGTACTCCAGATATGTCTGATGGAATCGATGACAGAGAAACTCTGCCGGTTTGTGATAGGTGCATCGTCCAACTCGGGCTTCTGTTCCTTATCTAGACCCCCGGCTGCGTTCCGAGGCATTTGTAGCGACGCGCGAATTCCGTGGATAGTTTGTCAAAAAAGCAGTAGTGATATGGGCTTGAGGCCGTATTATCCGACAGAATGCTTCAAACCGTTTTGTATTAGTAGAACAGTGGACGTACATCTGATGTTGGGGTGCTTACCTCTCCATCGTTCCGGATTGGATAATAAGCTAATTACTCTATTCTCCACTTCCGTTCTCATACACCCGACTTGGCGTCTCCTGTTGCGCTTCCTCCCATCGTACAACTCGCGTAGCCGGAAATCATAGACTCCGACCTCCGACCCGTGCTTCACGCTATTGTCGTTTCGTAAATTCCCGCTCACCATGTGACCTGCCCCACATGTTAGTAATCGATTCTCGTACGTCATTTAAAACACGGATTTACCAGCCAAATATCAACCTTTTAATATATTTAAATAATCTATAAGTACTTTATAAGGTTACTAAATAAAGTTAAATTACTACTAATAGTATTATAAGCTATAATTAATTATTTTAAAAATAATAATAGCGTTATAAAAATTTAAAAAGTTACTAAAGTAGCCTACTTAATAATTAAAAGGATTTAACTTAGCCTAAAGTACTAAAGGTAGCTTTACCCGCCAGCCTACGTATGGCGGGAGTGATTATTATTACTACTTTAGTACTATCGCGATAAGCTTAAAGAGTGAATATAAGACTAGCTAAATACCTACCTAGATAAAATATAGGCTTTCTTATATAATAATTATAACGTAAAAGCTTTATAAATAACTATCTAAGAAACTTTCGCTAGTATAAGGTAAAATTAGAAAGTAATATCTAAAGTAGTAGCTAAGCGTATAAGATAGAGTAAGTAATAGTACTTAATAAGAGTACTTATAATAAGCGTATAGGTAATTATAAGTATACCTAGTTAAAGGCAAATACGTTACTTTAAGTATTATATTTAATATAGAGATTAAAGAGATAGAGCTTACTACTAGCTATAAATATTAATAAGTATTTTAATTATTTTATATTAGAACAAGGTCCCTTTAGTAGTATGACTACCATAGATAACCGAGTGGGAGAGGGACAAGGCGGGGTGGCTGCAATATATTGTCTTAACTATCGTGTATTATCTTGAGTCCCGTATTAACCGTGACGAGGACGTTATAGTGGGGCTACCTTTACGTGCAGCAAGTACCACGGGCCTACCTTTTACTAATCTAGACTAAACCTATATATTCTTAACACTCCCCCTTAGGACAGGTCTAGTCTATAGATAACTTTTAGTTAGTTCTTAAATCTTTTAAATGCCACTCGCTGCAAAGGCTTTATTATTCTATTAGTAATTATGTCTATAGTTAGCACGTAAGCTATATTAAGTCTGTCTTGTTCTACTAGGTCCCTAACAAAGTGATAACAGACGTTAATATGCTTTAATCTTTCGTAAAGGTGAGGGTTTTTTATAAGTGTAATAGCGCCCTGATTGTCGCCTAACATCTAAACCTTATTAGTGTCTTTTCTAATATACTTTAGGAATCTAAGGTCTTTAAATATTTAAGTAATCTACTAGCCTTGCTTGCAGCATGTTAAAAGCGCAATATACTTAAATTTATAACTTAACGTTACAACTAATTATTACTTCTTACTAGACTATAATATTAGACTTTTATAGAATATTATAGTGCTTCCTAAGACGCTCTTTAAGTCTATAGTATTACTTGCCTAGTTAGCATCTAAGTAGACAATAAATTGTGAGTATGCTCCCCCTGGTCCGTAGCGTAGTTTTATTGTGACTATTAACCTAAGGTACTATAATAGGTTCTTTAATGCATGGCTATGGTGTTCTGCTGGATTGCTTATGTATTAGCTTAGTTTTCTAAGGGTGAATACAATATCTAGACGTATAAGAACTATAGTAAATATTAAGCTTCTAATTCCTTGCTGGTACTTGGTTATGTTAATTTAGGTGTCGTTATTAGTAGTTAGCCTAAATAAGGTGTAATTAGTAAATAGGATCTTTCTATCTTTATACTTCTTACTTAATATTCTAAACTTATTAAGTACTGCGCGTAGGTATTACTCTTAGTTAAGGAAGATTATATAGTGCTTTCTATCTCTTGTAACTTATACTCTAAGGACTTTATCTACCTTCTTTAGGTTCTTGGCGTTAAATTGTCTAGAAAGCTTTTTCTAGAACTACTTAGTTTAAGATTGCTCCTTTGCCGCTGTAAGGACGTTATTAACGTAGACTAAGATTCGAATCTTTCTCTCCTTATAGACAAATATACAAGGGTCTGTAAGGCTTTATATAAATCCCTATGCAAGAAGCTCTTTCTTTATTAATAGGTTCTTGTCAGATAGAACGAGTGCGTTAAGGTCGGATCTGCACAATCGAGCAGGGACCACAGCGCTTATCGTACTAGCCCAGGGGTTAAAACCAACCTAACAGAGTTAACAGAGAACAAGACATAATTATTATTAATTATTATACCTTATTGCACGCAAGCATCTTATCTAATAATTAAGAGTCTTACTACCTTAACTAATACGAAATATCGCAGCAACCTTACCGCGATCCCACAGTGACGCTGAGAGATTACACTAACTACACGGGATGGATAACGTAGCTGCAAGCTAGATGCGTTATTTATAATATTTAAGACAAAGTTAATCTAACGGCAACTGTCCCGTTAATAACGAAACTGGTAGCTATTAGAGCCCTAATAATTGCTAGATACGCAACAGCCGCGAACGTTAAAATCCTAATAAGACAGACTAAACTATTAGTAGCAGGACAAAAGGCGTTTAAGGAAGATCTTAAATACTATAAGATCCTCGTTAAACAATACAAGAACGATAGACACGAGTACGAGAAGGAACAAGCAAGCCTCTAACACATCGTGGCCTTTATCTAGTTAATTGTATTATCACACCTATTGCGCACGTGCTGCCTTCTAGAGAAGTTATTACGCTAATAGATTACTAACCTAAAGTTAATAGTTAGAGTTAACAAATAAATCGAATAAGAACAAGCCCACGATTAATACCTCGCCTTACTTAGACTAATAAGAAGCGCGTCGCAATAAGACACATAGCTAGCTAAGTATAACTCAGTAGCTACTAAGGCAGAGACATATTAAGTCGCCAAACTATTATAATTAAATATAATTACAAAAGACTTCTTAGTAGTCGTAAATAAAGTTGCTCCTATATAGTCTATAAACTTTTAAGATAATGGTCGATTTGCAGCTGGCATGAGCCAGAAAAAGATAATAAAACGCTTCTAAAAACATATAATAATAAACTATTCCCTTAGATTAGGGAAATATAAAGTAGTCTTTATGTCTAATAATACATCGTATCTCGCTAAAGGTAATGTAACTACCTAGAGCAATAGCAAGGACGCTTCCTATACTAAAAGCGCGTTATCTAACAGAAACTAGGGCAGACCCTGTAATTAACGTACAGCTAGCAAAAATGCTAAGCTTAAGCGGCCTTTAGATTAAGAGCTAGCTATAACAGCGGGAGTAAAATGCCCTGCCTATAGACAACGCTATAGTATTAGGGATTGCTATTATATTAACCTAGACTAAGCTCTTAAATAGTAGAAACTAAATAAGACTATAAGCGAGCTTATTAAATTTAAGCGTAAGAATAACGCAACGTTCTAAGGGCTAATTCGCGGATAAAGTAGAACCTAATTACGAACGCTAATTCTTAAATAATTACATACTCTAACGCTAGAGATCCCTAACAAGTGACTAAAAAGGCAGAGAATATTAAAATTTAACGCCGCGTTTACCTTAGCGCCTGTTAGGACAGAAATTAATAACTACCTATTAAAGCGATTATTTATCCTCGACTTAGGATTAACCTGCTATATTACGAATAACCCTAATTACATCTATAACTCTCGTCCTCCTATGCCTGGAGACTATATATAGGCTGGGAATACAAAGATATAGATAAAAGAATACGGCTCTATTAATCTAACCCTAAAAAGTTAGTCTAGAATAACTAAATTAGTCTTACACGACGTGGCTATCTGCCCTAACCTACTATGTAATCTAGTCTCTTTTCAACTACTAAGATAGAGAGGAATCTAGTGGGATACGCAAATAGACCTAACTACTCTAAGAGGACTAAATAACATAATTATTAGAAATCTTACTAAGATCTATGGCTAGTAGGTACTTAAGTACGACCTACTACCACCTGCCTTATATTATGCACGTAAGATTACCTCCCGAATAAAAAGAGCACTATAGAGAGCGTTAGTTATGCTCTAGCATAAGAGACTAGGATACCCTAGACCGGCAGTAATTAAGCACCTAGTATAGCAAGCTAAGGGGGTGCGCGTGAAAGGGATCACGATAGTTAAGTGTGACTCTTGTGGCAGAGCGAAATCAAAACGACAGATTAGCCGCGCGCCACGGATTAACACTGAAGGACCTGGAGAGAGGCTAACTATTAATTTCTATACATACGAAACGCAAAGCGTCACTAAAGAAAAGAGCTAAATATTAATTACTAATAAATTCTTAGGACTATAATAGGACTTTTACTTTATAGATAACAGAATAGCGAAATTAATTATTAAGATCCTTTCGACCTTCCTCCTATTCCTTAAGAACTACTACAACATAATAGTTAAGACTATTAAGGTAGATAATGAAATTACTATAGTTAAACTAAAAGTAGAACGTTAGTTAGCAACCTAAGGAATTATTATCGAGCCTTCGGCCCTAGATACCTAAGCTTAGAACGGAGGTGCCAAACGCTTAGGGGGTGTAAATAAAGAGAAATCACGCGTAATGCGACTCAACGCTAACCTATCCTAGGAACTATGGCCTAAAGTTATAAGGGCTATAGTATACCTTTATAATTAAACACTAAATTACGCGAATAACTAAAAGACGCTATATAAGATATTCTTTACACAAGTCGCGTTTAGTAATAGGATTATAACTTTACTATGGAAACCTAATCTTGCCTACCTGAAGGCGTATAGCTGCAAAGCCTTTGCGATAACCGACGACACTTACCGAGGCAAATCACATTTGCAACGCCTCGATCTAAAAGCTTAGATTAGCTATCTTGTTAGATACTAATCCTTAAACATTTATCGCATTTAGATACTATTACTCGCCAAGGTAATTAGCACCCGAGACGTCGTCTTTAATAAGTAGTCTATATTTAACGGAAAGACTAAAGATCTAATAGACAACCTTATGCATAACACGCTAGAAGAAATAGCCACGCATATAAGGACTATTAAACTACTAACTCCTATTTAGTAACTAGAAATAGAGTCCTTCCATGAGGATAAGGCCGCTAAGGACTTTCTAGACTATTAAGGCGAAGTAGACCCGCCAGGCTACTATTAAGGGAGGAAAATTAGAGACAGTTACCTGACTCCTCTATCTACACCGCCACCTGCAGTATTACTTGCTTAGTTAATAGTTAGAAATAAATCTAAAGTAATATAATATAGGTTGCCTAAGACTGCCCCCTAGGCAGCAGCCTTCATGGTGGGAACCTAAGCCAGCCACGTTAGGAAATATAGAGGGGATATTATGGATAAAGTAAAGATAATAAGAATGCTCGCTAAAGGCTTAAAGCCCTATTAAAGTTAACTCCTACCTCTGCTAACGTGCCGTACCAAGCTTAAGGACCACCCGATAGGTAAACTATTTAAAGAAGTAGAACAGGCCCATCTTGTAAGCTATTAATAAATAAAATTATAATTAGAGGTACTAATAAAGAAGATTAAGTTGACAGGACAATAGATCCTTAACTATATATAGGTATACACCTATAAACTTAATAAGCACTATCGCTTGCTAAAGTGTAAGGCGCAACTAGTCGTCCGTGGCAATTAATAACAGAATATTACCTCGTAGGACACTTACACAGCCACGCTTGCCAGCCAGTTATTCTAAATACTAATGGCAATTGTAGCCCACCACGACTTAGAGCTTAAATAATACGACGTCACGAACGCCTTTATCCATGCAACAATGGATTAAGAAGTATACATAAGAATGCCCCACGGCTATCGAAAACCTGGAACGATCCTCTAAGTTAATAAGGCTCTATATAGTCTACGGATCTCACCACTCCTCTGGCAGAGAGAATTTACTATAACACTTAAAGCTCTTAACTTCTAAACTATGCCTCACGAGCTATACTGCCTTATTAAAGACAGAATTATTATCTTCTTCTACGTTAACGATATTATAGTAGCGTATTACAAGCAGAAAGAGTAAGAAGCCTAGTAAATAATTAAGCGCCTACGGGAGAAATACATCTTTACTAGAGGAAACAACCTTTAGTGGTTTCTTAGCGTAGAGGTTATTAGGGACCAAAGTCACTAAAAGATCCAACTCTCTTAAGCCACATACGTAGAGAAGATTAGTTAACTAGTTAATAAGAAAGATATCCGTCACGATACCCTAATAGCCACTACCAAGTTAAAGCCTCGAATAGGCTTAGTAACACCCTTAGAAATTAACAAATACTAACGCAAAATCGGATCACTTCTATTTATAGTAGTAACAACCCGACTAGACATCGCCTTTGTAACCTTAAGGCTGGCTTAGTTGCTGTTAAATCTAGGCTCCGAACATCACAATGCCGCCAATTAAGTACTACTATACTTGTTTAGCACTAGATAGAGAGTACTGCAACTTAAAGGGGGCAACTACCTTTAAGTAGCTAGCGATGCTTTATTTGCTAATAACACACTAGATAGAAAGAGCTCGCAAGGATACGCTATTAAGCTATTTAACGGACTTATTGCCTAAAGAGTAAACAAACAAAACACTATTATAACCTCGATAACTAAAGCAGAGCTTCTCGCCTTATTATAAGTGGCTAAGGAAGCAATCTTTATTTCACGACTATTAGATAAACTATAGATTAAACTACTTTCATCGTCAATTACCATCTAATGCGATAACAAGCAAACTATTCAACTAGTGACTAAGGAGATATCTAAGCTCCAGACCAAACTACGACACGTCGACATTTACAATCACTGGCTAAGACAGGAAGTCTCTACTAAAAAGATAAAGGTAGAGTACGTGCAATTAGCAGATATAATCGCTAATAGCTTTATAAAGGTCCTCCTAGTTAATAAGTAGGAAAGGTTCCTAACTTAACTTAGACTAGTAGAAGTAGAGAGACCTAAGGTAATAAACGAAGCGCCTCTTAAGGAGATTTAAGAATAACTTAAAGACCTCGCGCTCGCACAATAAGAACCTATAATATAATCTAGCCTATAAGGATTTCCAAGCTAAGGGGGTGTGTCAGATAGAACGAGTGCGTTGAGGTCGGATCTGCACAATCGAGCAGGGACCACAGCGCTTATCTATCAGGTTCGAAAATCCGGGAAAACCTTGGCAAAACCTTACCGTGTCTGTGCGCGCAACGCCCGACTTCGCGCAACGCCCGACCCCAGCCATTTTGCACACATCTTCCACATCACACAACTCCACCATCATGCCAGCCATTGACGAAGCGATTGCATACATCGATAGCCTAGCTTTAGGCGAAAATTTCGAATATGTAAAAGTAGTAAAAATGTACGGCGTTGATCGCATAACCTTGTCGCGCCGACACCGACGCGTGCAGCGCCCACGCGTTACTAAGGACTTTAACTAGTGTATACTTAGCCCACACCAAGAAGCTAAGCTTGTGAGGTATATAAAGGAGCTTACCAAGCGACGCCTACCACCTACGAGATCTATAATACGAAATTTTGTGTCTAAATTAGCTACTAAGGACGTTTCCGAAAGCTAGGTTACGCGCTTTATTAACCGCAATAAGAATAAGCTTATATCTTAATAGGCGCTGGCAATGGACTTTATACGCTATAACGCTAATTTAGTTGCTAAATATAGCCTGTATTTTGACCTTTTGTAACACAAAATATCCGAATACGATATATAGCCGTTAGAAACGTACAACATAGATAAAAAAGGCTTCGTAATTAGAGTAATTAGCAGGTTAAAAAGAGTCTTTAGTAAAGACGCATATAAATATAAACGCGTTAGTTTAGCTCTCTAAGATAGATCTCGCGTCTAGGTAACAGTGCTAGCGTTAATTTGCGCTAATAGAAGTACATTACCGCTATTCGTTATATATCTAGCAAAGAAAGGAGATGTACAAGCTAGCTAGGTTAAAGATATCTACCTAGGAACTTATTAAGTCTATTTTACAACCTTACCTATAGGCTAGATAAATAATAATATTAGCCTTACGTAGCTTAAGCAAGTGTTTAATTATTACACTAAACCCAAAGCACGAAGGAGATGGCGATTGTTAATAGTAGATAGTCACGGTAGCCATGTAATAATAGATTTTATTAGGTTCTGCGATAATAATAAGATACTACTATGTATCTTTCCTCCACATTCAACTCATACGCTCCAGCTATTAGATGTAGTTGGCTTTAGTCCTCTAGCAACAAATTACTCCCAGGAACTTATAAATCGCCTCTATATAACACTTAAATAAATCCCTATTAAAAAAGAGGACTTCTTTTTAATATTCTAGGCTGCCTAGTTAAATATATTTACCTAAGAGTTAGTTCTTAGCTTATTTAAAGCTACTAGCATATCACCACTTAATCCTAAGAGAATACTCTAAAGATTCAGAACATTAACACTAGATGGCTCCCAGTTATCTAAGACATCAGGTTCATGTTACTCTGGGGGGGACTAGCCTAAAGTGGAAACACTAGTACGCAAATCTACAAAGGATGTGCACTCTCGCGAGTTAAAAAAAGTTCTCCGCACCCTCTACTACCTAGTGGCTTAGAATAAGCTTATCTACTATAAATTAGAGGGTGTAAAGGATGCCCTAAGGGAGAAAAAGAAGGCCTCTATAAAGAGGAAAGTTTTGCCTTTGCAGCAACACGAGGAGTACTATAAAGGTGCTATTTTCTAGTTACCACGTGCACGGAAGGAGGTAGAAGTAAGATATAAGGTATTTAAGAACGTTAAGCGTCAAGAGGAGCTTGCAAAAGCTAATAAGAAATAAATTTAATATAATAATAAGCTACTTAAAGAAAGGCTAAAGGATAAAAGGCGTATAAAGAGAGAGGTAGCTAAATTAGTGCGTAAGAAGGAACTAGCTAAGCTAGCTGCTAAAAAGGCTAAACGCGCAGCTAAAAAACGACGCTAAAAGGAAGCTCGTGACGCTTAAAAAGCTCTATAATTATCCTAAAGAGGTAATAGGAAGGTTTTAAAGCCAATAATTAGAAATTAAAAGTATGTGTAGCGTGCTAGGGCTGCTATAACGTGTCTGTGCGCGTGCCGAGCCACTTCGCGTAACGAGCCACCCAACACCTAAAGACTGAATGACTCACTAACTTTGACGCGTCGTAACTCCACCAATATGGGGGCAATTGAAGATGCGATTAAAGCTATTCAATCTTTGGATCCAGGAGAAAAATTTTCATATAGAAAAATAGCGGCTACCTATGGTGTAGATTAGACTACGTTGTCCCGAAGACACAAGCGCGTTCAGGCCCCAAATGAAGCCAAGAATATCAACTAGCAGAAACTTACACCACAACAAGAGCAGGAGCTTGTACGATATATTAAAAGGCTCACAGAGAGACATATACCTCCTACTAGAGAGATGATACAGAATTTTGCCTTGACGATAGCAAAGGAGCTAGTCAGCGAGAGCTAGGTTACCCGCTTTATTAACTAACACAGCATTCATCTTATCTCGCAATAGACCGTCGGCATAGACAGCAATCGCTATAAAGCTAATTTAGTAGATAAATATCGCCTCTATTTTAACCTTGTACATAGCAAGATTAATTAATATCGCATAGATCCTCGTCATATCTACAATATGGATGAAAAAGGTGTCCTGATCGGTATCGTTGGTAGAACAAAGAGGATATTCAGCAGACAAATGTAGGAGAAGAAGGAGGTTAGGGCATTACTCCAGGATAGCAATCGCGCGTGGATCACGCTCCTAGCATGTATCTACGCTGATGGATCAGCTTTGCCGCCAAGCCTTATCTATGAGGCTGCTAATAAGGACATCCAATCAAGCTGGGTAGAGGATATTAAGGCAGGATATTATAAAGTCTTTATCACCTCATCATCCTCTGGCTGGACGAACAACGATATCGGGCTTGCCTGGCTTAAGCAGGTGTTTAATCGCTGTATAAAAGAGAAGGCTTAACGATTATATCGACTTTTAATTATAGACGGCCACGGATCTTATATTACTATAGACTTTATTAACTACTATAATTAGAATAGGATCCTGCTTGCTGTCCTGCCTCCTTATTTAACTTATATACTTTAGCCACTTAATGTTGCGATGTTCAAGCCTCTATTAACAGCCTACTTAGCAGAGCTATTAAGATACCTTTATAAAAGCCAGGGCCTAGCTTCTATCACCAAAGGCGACTTCTTTCCCCTATTCTAGAATGCGTGGAAGGCCTCTTTTAAGGAATTAACTATCCTTAGCTCTTTTAGAGCCACAGGTATATCGCCACCTGATCCTACACACCGAACATCAACTTTTCCAGGTCACCAAAAGGTCGATATCTATCGATTTTTCGTTAAAACATAACTTAAATGCCTTTGTAAATCTGTTTTCTAGCGTTCTCTTTTAGCTACAGGCGTTGTGGCAGGCGCGCTACCCTATTTTCTCTTTTAGCTCCCTAGTAAGCTAAAATTTTTTCAAAATGGCCCGTGCGCCGCTTAGATTTTCATGTTTAGTTAAAGGCTATAACTATAGCTAAGATAAGGAGATAGTCGTAACACTCCTTGCTCTTGCAAGATATAGGCACCTGCTAGGCCTAAATACAAAGGCTCTCTATGCGAAGAGCTATAGCACGATTTAACAGAGCACTGGCTCTTAACACCTATAACGACAAGAGCTGCCCGCAGCTCTCTAAAGACTAACTATTAGCATCCCTAACTTAACACAACACGCAAACAAGGTGTGAGGTTTGATGTTTGCCACTGAGCTGATGGCTTGTTTTCCTTTTGTTTGTTTTTGATGTTTGCCACCGAGCTGATGGCTTATTTTCCTTTT
>ML976687.1:340625-422239 GCA_010015655.1 Bimuria novae-zelandiae CBS 107.79
TTGCCAGTTATCTAGGATGTTTGCGCCTGGGTATATAGGAGATAGCTTACCTCTAGAGGCAGACGGGGGGATATACATTAGTTATTTGGTTCATACAAGGTAGCCAGCCTGGCCTTATATTATACGACTCTTAGGGATAAAGAAGAAGGACAGGCCTGGCTCTACCTTCCTACTACACCTATCTCCTTCAACACAGGCATCGCCAAGCCTAGTATAAAGGCTCTCCTCGCGCAGAGCCACGGCTCCGATTCGATAGAGCACTAGCTCTCTACACCTATCCACTCTTTCCTTTTCTTTCTTCTCACAGCACTAAACTGCCTTTAAACACACACAAGGAATTTACCCTAATGTACATACACTGCTTAGTCTCCCTAATAGGAAGGGGAGCTATAGCTTAAAATAGTAATAATACCCGCGCAGGCAAGAAATGCTTTCTAAGGTAGTATATTAGTACTATAATTCTATAGCTTAGCACGTTGTATATGCCCTTCGGAAGGCGAGATAGTGGACTTAATCCCCATTAACTAGACAAAAAATAAATACTAACTAACCAACTAACTAAGCCACCTGATCCTAACCCTATCCTTAATAGGTTCACCCAGGATCAAGAATCAGGCAATAGCTCCTTATCAGGGCTTAGCGATCATGACTAGAGAAAGATGAATAGGCTTATACGCTCTATAGTAAGTAATTAAAGTAGTAAGGATACACAGAAGCTTCGTTAATTACTCTACCACCTATCTATTAAAAATAAGCTGCTTAAGCATGACAACGATAGGCTTAGGCAGGCGCTATCTATTAAGAAGAAGCGTAATAAGAAGAGTAAAACTCTAGACCTTTAATAGCGCTAGGAGTATCATGGTGGGGCTATTTTATAGTTACTAAGGAAAGTAAGGGAGGCACGTTATTATTAATTAATTAAGGAGTAAGAAGATAAGTAGTAGTAGTTTTAAAAAGTAAAGATAGCAGAGCTAAAGAAGGTAGCTAAGCTATACAAGGAGAAAATCTAGCAAGAAAAGCGTGCAGCGAGAGAGGCAGCGAAGAAGGCAAAGGAAAAGGAGAGAGCTAAAAAGGCAGCTTAGCGCACTGCCCAGAAGTCTGCCAATAACGCTAAAAAGGCTCTACAACTATCCTAAAGGAGTAAGAGAAAAGCTTCTTAGCCATCTCTACAGAGTAGAAAGCGTCAGAAACGTGTTATTAATGCTACGGATGTTAGGGAGGCCTTAAAGGGCGCATCTGCTGCCCCAACCAAATCCACACGGAGCAGCCGCGACGTCAAGCTTCCAGATAGATTTAAATAGTGCAAATGAATCGCAGCTATCGATTTACTATCCTAGTAGAAAATCTTATAATAATATTGTTTGTGGGTGGTTCTGTAGCCTTATTTCTAATAGAGCGTTTATGGTGTTTGGCGTGCATTGGCTGAATCCGTGCATTGGGTGCACGGACACGTTAACAGGCTCGCAAGACTTAACAACAACTTTAAAAACGTCTTAAAATTGCCAAAAAGGGAAGCCAGAATGCTTAAAAAGCTACTTATATAATTACAAAGAGGAAGAAGCCTACGCCGGCATCTGTACGCGTTAATGTAGTAATATCTACGCCATCAGCGCCAGCATCGCGCAGTGGCCAAATAATTAGAACACTAAGTAAATATCTATAATTTAACTAGCTAGCAATCTTCTACAGCTCTATAAAATCTTAACTCTAGAAAATTTCGCGATAAAAGCTTTTATGTAAAACTCTATAGCCTTATGTTGCTGGCTGCGGTGCTAGTGTTAGGGTGGCGCGTTAGTGTCGCGGCGCACTAACTGTCTTGGCAGGGTAGCGCCGGTGCGCGTCCTCTTAGTGCCTATCTCGCTGCTCCTTTTGTAGACTTACTACTTCTTGCTATCGTGATCGTACTTTAGGGTGTTAACTTTAGCACGATTGACCCAGCCTTGCACGCGAAGCTTAAGCTAGTTATAGTTAATAAAATACTTTATAGCTAAGTTAGAGCTA
Organism: Bimuria novae-zelandiae CBS 107.79; assembly: GCA_010015655.1. Taxonomy (NCBI): domain Eukaryota; kingdom Fungi; phylum Ascomycota; class Dothideomycetes; order Pleosporales; family Didymosphaeriaceae; genus Bimuria; species Bimuria novae-zelandiae. The sequence goes on from ML976687.1 coordinate 342,627, forward strand.
GCCTTAGTTATTAAGTCTGCTAGATTGTCACGTCTATTAATCTAGCGGATGTCCATGAGATTATTGCGCTTATAGGCCTTACGTAAAGCTATAATATTAATTATAAGGCGCTTCTCCTTAGTAGTGCTAAGCTTAATAAAGTAATTATATAAGGAGCGTGAGTTAGTACACACAACAATAGAGACATTAGGGAGGTTAAGTTACTATATAATTATATTAATTATACCGCTAATTATAATTATAATGTCGACTCTATAGGCTATCGCGTAGATCTTAGATATAAGGACGCTGCGAGTGACGCGCTTATACTTAATAAATAACTAGTAAATAATATTACTAGTAAATTTAAAGTTATAATTACTATCTTTAGTCTTATTACTAAGCGTGATCATAAAGCCTATTTATAATAATATATTCTTATTATTAGTAAATAATGCGTTAATAAAGGCGTACAGCTTTAAGTTGCTTAAGTCTAGTAGGATAAAGTTAAGGCCGCGAGTAATATTCTCCTTCTGCTAGATAATGCGCTTATTTAATTTAGTAATTTCTTCTTTTGTGGGCTTACTCGCTTAGGCTACGGTAGCGAGGTCGAAGCTTGCCTTAGGTTAATAGATTATTATAATGTAAGCACCTCGAGCGCGCTATTAAATATATAATTACTTATTATTAGCTATTTTTAGCTTCTTGCCTTGCTTCTTCTAGCGCAAAGTAATAGCGCGATTATTATTATTAAGCTTAATAATGTAGCTATTAAAGTTAATTTACGCGTCTAGTAAGAGAAACTACTTAGGCTTAGTCTTAAAACGTAGCTCTTAGTCCTTAAGGTCTATAAAAGCTTTATTAGATAGACTAAGCGTGTTGTTAGTTTACATGCTAATAATGCCGAAGCACTTGCTACTAGCCTTACTAATAAGTAAGCATAGATTATAAGTAGATATTACTATGTAGAGAGTCTTGGTGTGGTGTTTATTATACGTTAACTACTAATAGGCACCTACTTCAGCAATGCCGTATAGCAGCTTAATAATAACTATAACTATGTTTGTTAGATAACTTTCCTTAAGCTAGGCTGGTATGTTAGCCATAATAGTACGCTAGAGTGGATCATCCGATTGCGTATAGGCCTGAGTGATGTCACGGAGCCAGAGGTACATGCCCAGCTTCAATAGTAATGGTGCTAGAGCGATAATCACACGCTGGCTTGCACGCTAGATGGTAGGAGACTATATTAGGATAAGCTTCTTATTATTATTAGCGTATCCTTAGATAACAAGACGGGACTTCTTATACAGGCAATTAGTAGTCTTACCCTTAACTTTATTAATAATACGTGACTTAAAGATGCGGACCTTATTATAACAGTAAGGACTATACTTCTTAAAGTAAAAGACACTTTATATTATAAGGGCGTTAATCTCTACCTTTATAAATATTTTAAATAGTTACCTTAATATTATAATCTTGCTAACTGCTCGCAGCTTCTTAGCTAGGATAAGATTATTACGCTTACGTTAATTAAGGTTAACTATAGCAGTTATAACTTTATTAGGTTTTAGCTTATTCCTTAAGCCTTTTAGCCTACCGCGCTTACGCTTAGGCGCGGGCTTCTCTATAATAAGAGTAAAATTATTATTAGAACTATTGTTATCCTGGTCCTTTGCGAGAGGGGTAATAATAGTTATATTGTCTATATAATACGGGCGCACTGTAGTGATGCGGAAGGTGACTTATTTATTATTAATTTTAATAACCACAGATTGCTTATTAACGTAAAGGGCGATTATCTAATGCGGGCCAGACTATCTATAGTTCTCTTACTAGACCTTAACGCTACTTAAGATAGGTAATAGTAAGATATTAGTTGCGTTAGGACCATTGCGAGTTACAAGAGCCTTATTAACTTAGCGCTTTACCTTAATCTTGCGCACTTTAGCTATTACTTTACGCACTGCAGCGCCGCGGGCGGTAATAGATAGTAATAGTAATAATTTCTTTAACAGGCGAGGATATGCTCTAAAGACGAGAAGAGTTAGGACAAGTCCGTTAGGACCTGCGGTGTTATTAACAGCCTTAACAGCCATCTACAAGATATGTTCGGGAGCGGTTATGCGTCCAACGTCTGCAGAGATTACCCTATAAGCACGGCGAATGGGAGCATAATAGCGCTTAATCTTGCTAATTAAATAATGTGCCTCCACTAGGACTTCCTTAACCTTAATTATAAGTAACGTGGCGTTATTAATAAACTTGTTAGCAATAAAGTTCTTGCCAGCATCTATCTTAATAACGTTAGAAGGACTAACGTACATGTTAATCTATATAGCGCGAAGGAAATCCTAAGTAGTGTTTGCCTAGATATTTAGTATAAATCAAGTAGCTTAAAAAGCTATGGCTTTATTAACTACGTAGAGCACTAGTTTCTAATTAATGTACATCACATTAATAATAACGTATAAGTTAAAGTCCATATTATTATGGATAGTAAAGCGGAAACGGCCAGGTGCTTTGCTATAGATTTGATACTAGTAATAGTACTTATTAATGCGATTAATAATGTCTTTATTAATGTCTTTATAGCCTGCTTTGCTAAGGATCTTGTGTAGTCGTCTAGTAGCAGGATAGCTAAAGCGTTAGTGAAGCTAGCGTAGCTTAGTCTTAGTTAAGTAGTAGATAACGGTCTCTTGTTTATTAAGCAGGAGCCATGGATGTCCCTATTTATAGATAATTAGGAATTCTTTACCACCTTAAACGAGCATATTGTCGATGTTGTTAAAGAAAATACCATGATGATCCATATTATTTAAGCAGAGCAGAAATAGTGTGTTAGTTAGCATTACTATAAAGGTAATTATACTAAATAGCGTGCTGATATTAACGTCGCTAAGGGAGAAACACTCTAGATTATTTCTAAATTAGATTCGATAACGTCCTATAGTAGACTTATTAATAACTATAGATAGTTAGATAAGCTGCAGCGCCTTTACTTGTGTCTTACTAGCAGTTAAGACACTAGCTACACTAGTGTCAGGCATAATACCTTAAAAGATATCTACGCCGTAGCGTGAATTAAATAAGAAGAGTTAAGTATCTTTATTTACTTTACTAGAGATATAAGGATTATTGCCTGTAATTACATAAAGTGCGATAGCGTTATTAAGGCTAGAGACAATAGCGTTGCCGTTAATCTTGCCACAGGATGTAGTTAAGTAGACTTAGTTAGTAAAATATACTTTAATATTATTATTACTAGCATTATTGTTGCTATCGTCGCTGTCTTTAAGCTCTATACCTTTATAGCCGGCGAGAAACACTTTATAGCTTAGGGCATTAGGATTATCTTAAGCGTATTAATTATAGTGTTGGCGATGCTCTATGCGCTCCTTCTTTAAGTGTTAAGTTAACTAGCACTTAGGCTACTTATAGATAAAGTATATCTTATTACGGCAATTGCCTAAGTAGTTTAACTAATAATTATTATTGTTAAATTGATTGCCGCGCGATCCGCCTTAACCTTAATAGCGGTGGCTATAGTAGTTATTATCTAATAATCCTGTAGCTTGTCGATTATTACGGATATAGCGGCGATTAGTGTAATACTGCTTATCTACATCTCGTAATAGAAACTGGCTATTAGGATAATAGCTCAACCACATGCTAACTGCGTTGCGGAGATCTACAGTGACACCTTTAAATATAGTCGCTAGCTTTAAGCAAGCTATAGTAGTTGCTTTAATACTATAATATACGCTAAGGAGCTATTGCGCAAGCAAATACTAATTATAGCTTTTACCCTAGTCCTGTAATAGTGCCTAATAGAGCATGTTTATCTTACTAATAACTATTTTAAGACACTCTATAGAGTCTTTCTTAGGGTTAGTAGTTATAACGCTCTTAAGCGTAGTGCTATACCACTCCTAGAGGTACATCTAATAAGCTTATGTGGTGTTAAAGTACGTGCGCAGCTTATTAAGTATTATATTATAAGTAAGCGTAAGCGCCTAGGGAGTAATGTAATCGTAGTAATACTAAAGCGCTTGGCTAGTGAGCATAATAGAGAGTGCTATTTTATACTACTTATCCTTATTAATCCTAACCTTAGTGCAGAGGTCGTTAAACACCTTAATCTTTGTCTTAAGGATATTGTATTTATTACCTAAATACTTCTGCTCCGGCGTGTATAACTTAGCAAGGTTAGTAAGTAAATAAGAGTTATTCTACACAGGCGTAAATCCAGGTTGTAATAATAATAATAATCCTCCACCTAGCGAAGCTCGCTACTACCACTATTATTCTTTATTATCTATAATCTAGTGGCACTTAAAGCCTTCGCAGAGCCTTATAAGCTTAAGATGCTTAGCGGGCCATTTTAGGACGATAGTTAATGTGAGGAGTTCTGCAAATTAGTTAGGGAAATTATTACTATTATCTTGCTTAATATAGATACCTTGCTAGCGGAGAAGCTCTTTAAGTGCTTTTTAGATACGCTTATTAATACTATTAAAGAGATCGCAGGTAAAATTCTCGAAATACTCCTTAAACTTAAGTAGTAAAAATAGGTCAAATATGTTATCTTCTTCCACCTGTATTATCTAGTTAATAACTATAGTATTAAGTTTGTCTGTATTAACGATAGCGTCGGCGATATTAAAATCTTAGTTAGCGTACTAGTTCTTATAGATTATCTTATCTAGGTACCACGAGCGATCCTTTGTTTAGGTGTACTTTATAATAGCGTTTTAAATATAGGCCTGTAATTAGTGTAATTTAACAAGAGTTAGCGTGGTTAACGCAAATCTCCTTCTAAACTAAGCCTTGGTAGGGACAATCCAGGCGGAGAGATCCTTCAAATACGAGGCGCCGCTGATCCTGATACAGGATAGCAGTGAGCTTGTCGTACCTGTACTTCGCACTAGCGATGCTGTATCCTGGGCCTTGGTAGGGGAGGAGGCATGCGCTAACCGCTTCTATCGCCAGAATACTCAGCCTGAAACGTGCGCTGAGATTCCCTGTACACAGTATATCTTGCCGATCTGTGGTGTAGCAACCACTGATCAGTGTTGATACGGCAATAGGCTGCTGGATCAAGACTTCGTTGCAACGATGTGGTATTGATTTAATTCTTGATTGTAGATCTATTGTGGTGGGCTGCTGTGAGAGGTATTTATCAAGCGTGGTTTGTTCCCTGCTAGCCCGATCAGGACTAGCGCAACAAACCACAGGCAAACTGCGCAACAAGCCGCAGGCAAACTGCGCAACAAGCCGCAGGCAAACTGCATGGCGGTGAAAGCCGTAGCAGTGTTGCGCAGGTTTGATACCAACATATATAGTAAAGCTCTTTTACGTTACTATAAGTTAATAAATCCTACGTTAAAACTAGTAGGTTATTAAGTAGGTGATTAGGTTCTTACTATTAAGTAGATAATTATTAAAATAGCTAACTTTATATTAATTTACTAACAATAGACGGGATTAGTAATTTAAATAGATTTTTTATTATATGCTTACTATTAGAGTGACTTTTTCCCTACTATTGCCTAGCCTACTTAGAAAACCTTGCTATTATTAACTAAACGTTATCTAATAGTGCTGTAACTATACACCTTTATAGCGATACCTCGCGGGCCTATATGGCGACTATATTGCCCTTACCGGGCATATAATCAGAGAACCGCACTAGTAATAATTTATTACGCTAAAAGTTGTTACGATCCAGGAGTCGAAGGTGGGACGACGGGCCTTATAACGACAACCAGGCCCCACCTTAGGATTACATAATGTCTCAGGCTGTCTCAGACGCCAAGACTATGGGACATCATGGGACCACGTGACCACGGTTACGTGACGTCCCAAGATATCCCATGAGATCCCATGGAACTGGAGTATGGGATACCGTGGGATTCTATGGGACAAGGAGAATATATATACAGGATAGTTTCCTTTATACGCTCTTTATAGTTAACTTATATATCTTTTATACAAGTATGTTCTCCTATACAGATTAATAGTTATTTTATTTATTATAAAATTAGATTATTTAGCTTACGAGCTAAGTGTCGCATTAATTTATACTACTAAATAATTTATATAGTATCTTGTTACCTTACTACCTTAACCTAGATTAGAGAAGAAGTGAGCGCCCTATAATACTTTAACTACCTTATAGTATAATAGCAGGACCTAGCTTAATAACCTTAGTAGCCCTAGCTAACTAAGAAAAGACACTAGGAGAACTAATTATTAAATAAATAGCTTAAATAGCCTAGCTCTAAGAAATTATTAACAAGATAAGTAAAAAAATAAATAAATAAATCAATAAAAAGATATAAGGCATTAACTAAAGGTTCCTAAGCCTAAACCCTATACTAGTAAGGGCCACTTAGGAACGTTCCTAACATAGATAGAGCTATTTATTTATTATAATTTAAAAAGGTTTAAGACGGAGCAAGATAAGATTTTAGTTACCTATATAAATATATAAGATAAGATAGCTATATAGGCTAGGCTAATAATTAATAACTTTTTTAAGTATAGTAAACTTAAGAGTTATAAGTTAGACGCTACCAAGGATGCCTTTAAGGACTAAGAATCTTTTTATAAAACGATAAAGGGAATATTTAGTATAATTAATAAAAAGTATTAGGCTAAAATACGCCTCTAACGCCTACGTTAAGAAAAATTAGTAGTACTTTACACCTTAGAGTTTAAATAGATTATGGCGGAACTTAACAAATAGGAAAAAGCCCTACTTATAATCGCCTACTATAATAGGCTAAAGGAGATAGTTAAAAATAAACTAGTCTATTAAAGAAAAGTAGATAATCTAGAAAAGCTTATAAATAATGCTATTAAAGTAGGTAATTGCCTATATAAATAAAAGCTGGAAAAACAGCACGGCACCTAACTACTCTCTAGAAAAGATACTTGCACCTAACCTACAATAAGGGACAAGAATAGAGACGTTATTATAGCTAATAAAGCCTAATAGTATAAAAAGAAAAACGGTAAAGGGAAGCAGTTATATAGGCTAAAAAAAGGCTATTAGGGTAAGAGCAGTATTTTATAAAAAAAAAAAAAGTAAAAAAGGAGGTTTAAAAATAAAGCTTGCCTTTAATATAGTAAATAAGGCTACTTCGCTAAGGATTATAAAGGACAAGAGACTAAGGTTAAAACTACTAACCTCCTATAAGTGACTATAAATACCCTCACGCTAGTAGAAGCCGACAAAGTGGATCTTATATAAAAGATCCTAGAACTAATAAAAGGGGAAGAGGAACGAAAAACTCTTTATAAATACTAGATCTTTTAATAATTAGCAAATAACGTTTGCTAGATATGTAATAGTATACTACACTACTTGTCTTAGTGCGAGATAAAGGTAGTAATTTAAGGACCACACGCGTGGGACGCCTATTAGCTTACTAAAAAGCTATAAGGCCCCCTAAGGCATTACTTACACTAAATTATAATACTAGAATAATATAAACGCGCTAAGTAGTGGTAATATACGCGTAAAGGATACTAATAGCACTTTAAAGCTTAAGTTAAAGCTACCTATATCTTAGGAAGATTAGACTACTACTAATTAAAAAAAAGTTAGTATAACGTGCTTAATAACTACCACGAGCACTTTCTTACGTACTAGTCTAAGTACTATAAGTAGAATAGTTAGCACTAATATTTTAATAATACTTATAAGTTATATAAGTAATAGAAGTTTAAAATAGGATAGTTCCCTTAGGGTCTAGATCCTCGCGACTTTAACACGATAATAGGGAATATATAGCTAGGGAAAGACGTAGATTACATGTTAATTAGATAAGATTAATATAACCCTTAGTGTCTAGTATACTTAAGTCTATAAGAAGAAGTAGCCTCTGTAGGGGAGTGCCCTCGGCACGCTTTCACAACCCAACGGCGCCCAGATCACACTACATCCTGCGTTTTAAAACACCACGCGCTCTCCTTTCCCTCGCACGGATACCTCATCACCATCGCCATGGCACTCTCGTCCGGGCTCCCGCCCAAGCGGCGGATTGCGGCACCCCTGCTGCCAGGAACGCGAGTGTGGAGCACAGCTCTCGACACCACTCGCTTTCCCATCTTGGCTAGCTTTTCCTCAAGATGCCCCGACGAGGGCCCGGTTTCCAGTTCTCTGTACAAGAGCAACGCGGCGGCACCGCCGGCAACCTTGTCAGCTAGCTCCGTCCTATTCTTATCCTTACCACCCAAGATGCCGACCGAAATGGAGGCCACACGCCTGGCGGGCTACTTAAGGGCCTTTCCGCTCGTCGTCTATCTACTGGAGCCCTAAATAAGGACAGCTGCCTCTTCTCCCCCCATTCTCGGCAGCATTCGTTCAAGCTAGAATCCTCTAGTACCCTTCTTTCCCTCCGCGCTTTACCTCGAACGCCCTGCCTTCAGACGCTCTACCTCCAGACGCCCTGCCTTGTCACGGACTGCGGCGATATGCGACGATGCTCTCCCGTTAAAGGTTCCTCTGAGTTTGAAAGTTCCTTTAACGAGAGCAATTATACTAGGCCTAATTCCGATGCGGACGATGGTGTGGAGTTGGATACAGATCCGACAGACGTCGATGCCACTGCGGATGATGGTGACGAGGACGAGGACGAGGACGAAGACGAAGCATGGCTCTCCCCTAACGAGGATCATCCGCCCGAGTACTATCCCTAGCAGCTAGTGACCTTCGACGAACAAGACTATACAAAAGAGGACTATAAGGACAGTAGTACTCGCCTGATCGATTGTATGGAAGGTTAGTGGCATTAGTAGGTCTCTCGTTCCCTTCCTGCCTGCGCTAGAACACATGGGACTAATAGTGCATAGGTGCTGGACGTACCTTAGGAAAGACTAGAACCGCGCCTACTCAATCGTATCTATTTACACTCTTTACACATTCTTCAACTGGCTACTAAGTCAGCGCCGAGGGAAAGGAGAAAAGAGACGTCGAGGGACTAAGCACGCTAGCTCCTTAGGGACGTACTAGAAGGTCTTCCGCCTAGTGTACGAAAGAGGCACTGGTGTGAAGCTAGATAGGAAGATGAACCGGAGCATGCACAAGGTATGGATGCTCCGCTGTAGAGGTCCAGCGTCACACGCGTACCTACGACGTCTAACTCAAAAGGCAGGTACTAAGAAAGCTAGCAAAGAAGCATGGCCTTACGAAGATAGGTCGAGGTAAGGCCTGTATGTATGTTAAAGATCTGGCGCTCGTGCTACAAACCAGTGTTCCGAATAGGCGGTCCAGTCCAGTCCAAGGCCTTAAACTGGACCGCCTGTGGTCCACACAGCGCGGACTGGACTGGCAGGCGGTCCAGACAGCATGGACTGGACGGCCTGCTCTATTTTAGACTGCATGGGCGAGAGCTAAGCGAACCAATCACGATTTCCCTAGGTATACCCGGCGAAATCATAATTGGCTCGCTCAGCTCCCCTTAGTAACTAGTGCTTACCTATTCTCTGCTAGTTTGCCAGACAGATGGACGCACCAGCCATTTCAACTTATTAATAAGTAGCAGGAAATAATATATTGAATTAACAAGTATAGAGCGTAGTAGCGTGCGAGTGCCCAAGACAGTTATTTTCAATCAATTATGTTGTCTTCATCCCATTGGCGAAGACATTGGGCAGCTCCGATCGTGTTTGCCGCCAACCTATTCCTTCTCTTCGTAACTATATCGCCACATCTACTATACAAGCGTTTATTATCAGCCTTAGTTGGTAGAATCCCGTAGATCTCGAGTGCTATCCGTGATAGACGTGGCCAGCGGTGTCAATTCAACAACTAGAAGTTAACTAGATCCTTAACTGTATTAAAAGATGGATTAACTGCCCCTTGGAATTCGTCTATTTTATCTTGCAGCGGCTGTTGCTGTTGTTGCTGCTGTTGCTCTGGCCTCTGGTTGAGTTGTTCTATTGGGCCATATATATCTTCCTCCGAAGGCGGTGTAGTGGGGATGAGGATCTCATTAAGGATGTCCTCATTAGCCTGTTGCTGCTCCGGAAGGCTTTTGTACCCGGACCAGAGGTCTTGGAGTTGCCTCTCTGCCGTAGCCACCCAGCCATCCTCTGCTCGATCAGCCCACATTTCCTTTATCTTTGCAAGGCGATATTTTGGATGAAGCGCTAAGGCGGCAACGTAGATCTTAGTATTATCAAGCGTCTTGTAGTACTGATCAAGTTTCTGCTATCTAAGCTAAATATTACACTTAAGATCACCGTCCGGGTCATGTTCGTACTGGCTACTAAGTCGCTTAAAGTGAGAGAGTAGATATTTGTAGCAAGGCAGCACTTCCTACATAAGACTATTACGCCCTTGCCGTGGATATCTTTTAAGCTTCTTTGTAACTAATATTAACGGCTTTAAAATCTCCATGTATCTTGTAATCGTAATCCAGTCGTTGACCGAGAGCTTGTCCTTTATAATTGTAGGCTTCGGCGGTGGCCTTCTTTGCCTGCCCCCTCGCCTATTCTTTAGCATAATCTGCTTAAGCTATATGTTAAAGGCTCGTTCCTCCTTCTCTGCGTACGCATCGATTGCAGCTCGATTTCGACAGGCCGTCTCGAAGGCGTAATAATGTGAATTCCACCGTGTAGTATTTGGTCGTTTAAGCTCCGTGGGAGGGCGGTTCCGCTCATATTCTTTAATTAGGCTGTTTTGGTACTTAACCTGCAGTGCTTTAAATTCCCTTAAGCAACTTCCGTTAGCGTGTCTATTAGTAATCTACATGATAATATTGCGGAGTTTGCCTAGGGCGCCTTTACGTCTCCACATCTCAAGTTCCTGATGTAGATGTTGAATATTCATAGTCTCCGACTTAAATGCCTCTAAATCCTTGCCGTATATAATCTATATAGCTACAAGGTTAACGATATAGGCTGCACACCGTAATCGACGCTTAACTAGGTCGAAGTTAAAGACATTTCCTAAAGTCTAAATAGCCTTATCGTTATTTGTCGCGTTATCTAGAACGAAGTAACCGATACGCTCCTTGAGACCAAACTCCTGTATGATGCTGGCGACGCCCTGTGCAATGTTTTCGCTGGTATGGCTATTAGTAATAGATGGAATAGATAGTAGGATTTTCTTCTTCTTTCTAAAGGCGTCAAGGTAATGGGCGTATAGACCATTAAGGCAGAGTAGATTGCTGGAGGTCCAGAGATCGAACGTGAAATGGATATTGCCCTCCACCTTATCTAGTAACTTTATTATCGGTAATTTGTATGCTTGGAAGTCTCGCTTGATCCATCGTACGATTGTATCAGCTGTTGGCAAACAACTAGCAGCTTTAATATCGGCGTATGCAAGTCGCAGAAGATCGTGAAATTGCGGAAGCTCTACCTGGCGATACGCGATATTGGCGTAGGCCATCTAGCGCACTATTGCAGTCTTGAATTGCTCTGGATTGAAGTTGGATATGCGCTGATTTAGGAGTGCTTGCTTAATCGTCGAATTCGTCGAAGCCGCGCTATTAAAGTTAAGCCTCCGTTTTTTCTGGATAGGGCCATTTGCGTCCAAATTGTGTTTGTCCTTTAGATGACAGATCTGAGAGTGTGAGCCGCCGTTAAGAGCATACAAGGCAGCTCGGGGGTCCTTCTTTGCTACATAAAGCTTGCAAAGCCAGTATATTGCCTCGGTTTTGATGTGTTGAATCCTATATCCATGTTGCCATGTCTAAGAAGTATGCTATCGTTTTGTATAAGGGGCCTTCGCGTAGCTAAGATACCTGCCCTAGTTAATGCCTTTATATGCGTCGTTAAAGTCATCGGCGGTCCCTTCGCGGCTGGTGGAAGTAGCTAGAGACACAGAGTAGAGACTAGGAATTTCTGTACGGCTCGTAGAAGCAATAGAGAAGGTAGTAGACTTGTCGTTGTTAATAGATGTGGCCACGTCGTAATGCCTTGTTTTTTGTGTTATAGCGCGTAACTTAGGAGCGCTATTTTTATTAGCGACGCGCTAAGTTTAGCGTGTTACGCACCCCTATTAGAATTAAGCAGGCGGTCTAGTCCGTCTAGCTCCCTCAAACTGGACCGCCTAGTCCACCAAAATCGTTGGACTGGACTGGGCTTGGCAGGCGGTCCAGTCCGTTTGGACTGTTTGGACCGCCTATTCGGAACACTGCTACAAACGAACCTGGTCACGACTGAAAAGAGATACCCTCACGGACGCTATTAGATATAAGCCCAGCTCTATCTATAGTGTGAAGTCGAAAAAAGTGTTGAGGCAATCGTTGTTTTGATTGAGAAGCTACTCTATGGAGCTATATACTGTGTGGATCACGTGAGTCACGTGCACGGGCCGCACGGGTGGCCCAAGCTTCCATACTAAACCGTCACATATAGCTAGGTGGCTTTATAGCTAACCTGCTATAGGCTCTTCTCGGTCTCTGCTATTAGTATATATAGGTTACTTTGCTACGGAATCTAGAGGGCGGTCCTTATTAAGTATTACTAGAGTTTACTTTTAAATTTACTAAGAAGTTCCTTAGTGTTAAAGATATATAGGTTAGTACGCTTTTTACTAGGCTAAATAAGAATACTAACTTTTTAAAAAGGAATACCTTTCCTCTCTTTAAAGTTATTTATAATAAGACTTTTATCTTTAGTTTATACGTCTTCCTCCTTAGCGTACTTTTTTACGACTAGGCGTTTATAGCCTATACTCTAACTTCCCTAAAAAACTTAGTAGGCTTACTATCCCGCCAGGCCGCAACGAGCTACCACTACGCCTTAATTAGGCCTTAGATAATACTCCCGTGTTTCGCAAAGCAGTACGGACTCTATATAGTTAGGCTATTTCGCCTACGGAGCCTCTTCCCTACTCCACCTTACTACTATAGATTAAAACACTAGGGAGAATTACAGCGTTTGCGCAGGTAACCCGTCCCTATTCGCTAAGATATGTAGTAGGGAAGGCGTTTAACAAGAATAGTAAGTTCTACGAGCTATTATATATAAGGGGTAGGAGTAACGTAGTACGCAGGTAACGTTAGTAAGGCTATATAGAACCTAATAATAGGGCATGTAAGTATATTAACGTTCTTAAAGTACTACCTTTTACGCCGCGTTATAATTAACACGCAGGCTATTATGTAAGATATCTAGCCTTATACTACGCTAATATAGGCGGCCTATACTATAAGCTATTTAATTAATTGTTATTAGCTATAGCGACTTACCCTAAAATAAACTATATTAGTAAATAATAATCCTACTATTTATTTACTGCTTAACTAACAAAAGCGTTTTAAATATACCCTTATTAATGTAACTAAGTAAGGTAGTAGTGCTAGTATAGCCTTCTTTAAAAAGTCTAAGAACGCTAGGAGTATAAATAGCTAGTATATAATATTAAGTAGTAGCTTGCTAGCTTTGGCGTTAATATAGAGGTTAACTTAAAGTAGCACTTTATGCGCTGCCTTAGGCACAGTAGGAGTTGGTTAGCGCCATCTCCGCTCGTCCGGGACTTACGCTGGACGAGGAGCTTGGTTGGCGGAACACGGCCATCTGTGCCGTTATGCGATATTGTGCGATCGAGGAAGGCGGAATGCGCTTATCCTAGACGCAACACTCGAGACATCGCATCAAGCCGCCTACCAAGAACGAAGACGATGCTTAGCTGGATCTGAACGAAAAAGTGCTAGAAGTAGCCAAGGTAGCGGTGTACAAAGAGAAGAGGCCAACAATATGTTTCCTTTGCCTTGGCAACCAACGTCTACGTACGGACGTACGCACATACTCATTCTATACCTTAAAGAATCTTAGCAAACATTTCAAGAGAAAGCACCTGCAATAAATTAAGGAAGGGGATTAGCTTAGCTGCGATCTCTGCTAGGTGTGTCTTGGTAGCAGAATGTACTTGCGGCGACATGCGTTGGATGTCTATGGTACTGTCTCCTAAGTGTGCGTAGGAGTCAAGAATATTGCTTCGGAGGCAGAGGAAGAAAAGGAAGGGAGTGATACCGCGGTCTAGGGTTAACTTATCCGCTTTCTGGGTGACTGTCTGTTGTCAAAGTGGCTGTCTGCTTTCGAAGTGGACGCTTTAGCTGTCCGCTTTAAGTGGCCGTCCGCTTTCTAGATAGCTGTCCGCTTTCCGGGTCAGTTATACAAATAATCCTTTATGATTCCGCGATCAGCGGTCAGTTCATTAAAAAATTAAACCGTGCAGATGCAATGGCTAAGCTTTAGGATAGAATTAAAATTGCCTGTACGCTTTCTGGGTGACTATCCGCCTAAGCTCCCTCTCATACCCTTGCAGCGCTCTTTGGTTGAGCTTCTCTGCTTCCTTGTACTTCCCCTGCTCCTGCAGCACCAATGCCAGGTTGCTCACGCTCGTTAGCGCATGTGGGTGCTGCACCCCAAGCTCTTTCTCCCTCCCTTCTAGCGCTCTTCGGTTGAGCTTCTCTGCTTCGTCGTACTTCCCCTGGTCCTGCAGCACCGACGCCAGGACCTCCAAGCTGACTAGTACGTAGTAGTAGCGCGTTATATACAAATCTCATGTACGAATTAGCTCTCTGATCTCCGTTACAATTAATCGATACCAGTCATTGCTGAAACAGTTTCATTTGGGACATTTAATCGAAGAGACTAAAGCCGCCACCCAGTCTTTACTTAAGAAGGTTACGAGTCATATGAAGCACGCGCTGGCACTTATGTAAATTTAATTCGAAGATTTCCTGCTAACTACTTTGCCAGCTCTGAACCTACTGTTACGCTTGTAAGTAGTTCATTTTCGTTAATCGTATTCTACCCGAATAATATTGGCAGCCACTTCTGTGGGCTGAATTGCCATCCTGGCGAATAGAATCGTACGGGGCGAGGCAGAGCCAGCAAAATTCATACCTGCATCTTGTGCCTAAGCATGGATTAGCATGGCATTCTAATTCCTTTATAGAAACTTACATGTCATATGGTCGCATCCTCCATTCTTCTCAATGTTCCAGCCGCATCCCTCTCCAGGACACGTCTTTGTGAGCATGCTAATAACTTTAGCACTTGCTGCTTCTTGCATCCGCTGCTCTTCCTCCTGTTCTACACGACGATCAAAATCATCACAAGTTTCTCCTTCGTGCCACTTTCTTTCATGGAATACGCATACGTGAAACCCGCATACTATGCAAGTGAAAATATTTTCTTCCAGCCCGCCCTCGTGTATCTGTCCAGATGCGCAATTAGGTTCCAGGCACCAACGGAATTTCGGGTCGCGAGCGAGGACGCTTAGGGTAGTATAAGTATCGTATCTGTGGCTTGTCAGAATCTTCTCATTTCTGCACGGAAACTACTTACTGGTTAAAGGTTGCTGGCGAAGCATACTGTTTTATCTCGGCGTGCTCTAGAGTAGTTTTGCACCCAGCTTCTGGACACCGAATCTTCTCCTTTGATTCTTCGACCTGCGCCGCAATCCACGCGGTGAAACATTGTGCACATAGAACAGGGCCATGTGAGCATTTTGCCAAAGTGGTACAGTCTTGCAGCCTTTGGATATGTCCGCATGCCATGCACTCATGACTGTATGTAGGGATTTCTTGCTGCTGCTGCTTCCCTTTATAGCTCTTCCGTAGAAGCTGACGAGTGGATTGATTAATCGAACCTTGGTTCCGGCGCCTGGTTTTGTTACGAGCCGCCTTACTTAGGATTCGAGTTTCTGGGTCGTCTAGGACTATAGGGTTGCCCTGAGTGCCGGGATTACCGGAAGCCGCTCCTCCCTTATCCCCGTTCAGCACTACCACGAACGTGCCGGTTGCTCGTAAGTCCGGATACGGAACGTACCCAGACCCCCCCCCCGTCGTCTTCTGTGCTGGTTTACCTGAATTGCCCATACGTGCATTTGGCGAAGGTCGTCGGGCCAACGATAGCGTGGGACCGAGTTGGTTCTTCTCATCCTGCGTCGTAAGGGATTGTTTAATAAGCATAGTGTAACGGTAGTATAGTTGATGGTTTCGAATGGCGACTGAGGGATGGGATGTTTGTCTCAAGACGGAGGACGCGCTGGATTTATAGATTATCTGTGGGCCCCTGGGCCCCCGATCGAAGTTCGAACCTGTCACAGCTCGACACCCTCCGCCCCAGACATCACTCGATCTAAGCAGGGTCCCGTGATGAAACAAGTGACGATATGATTAGCTGATAGACTAAAATACAGTAGCCCAATATCTCGATCTATTAGACCTCTGTTCTATTCACTTTTATCCACTCATGGGGGGCACCGTTCTAGGAGCTATTCGGCGCTTGCCTGCTCTAATTAGCTTTGGTACTAGACGTAGAACCAGGAGCCTGCTGCTCTGATACTGGTCGGATTCTTGGGATTTTAATCGCGAGACATGGTGGATGCGTATTAACAGGCTTTTCAGCTAAGAAGTTTTATCTGCAATGGGATAAAATGGTCGAAGAGTTCACATGGCTCCAGCCCAGCCATGAAGAAGATCGCCTACCAGCCTTCTCTGGACTCGCAGCAGTACCAACAACGTTTGAAGGGTACATATTTGGCTAGCCTTTGAAGAGAAAATCTGTTAACTGATTTGATGTAGTTGTGGGCGGGCAAATAAGGACAACAAGCTGTATTGCTATCTGCGAAAAGAAGAGTGAGGAGTCTGTCGAGGAAGAAAGGAGAGGGCGAGAGCTTTATCTTGAAGTAAGTGGTCCGTGCGCGTAGATGGAACCTTCTACACACACAACCTCTGACATAAGTCACGTGGCTACAGTAGTCCCCGAATTGGGCAGCGAGGCACAGCGATACTACACAAAAAAGCCAAGAAATTGGCGCGCCCCCTCTTGGTCTTGGGCGTTAGTTGAGGTCCCGATATTGTTCTCAAATGCCTGTCACATTGCAAAAGGGGAAGCATATACGAAGACTGTCACCTATCGGATCGACATTATCTCTGTTGATGGACAGGAAGCCAACGTGAACTATGACCTTATTGAACATGGATTAATGGAGTCGAATTTAGACATGATTATATATTGCTTATACATAGGTGGTATTCCCCAAATGCAGCGCATATTTGCTCAGAGTCAAGCAGACTACATTGTATAGGACGTGGAGACTATTGCTACGTTGTGTGGATGAAAATATCTTTGAGAGAGTAGGTCTGAGCATTTGGACGGAATTGAAAGTCAGTTTCGAAATAGCTTGAGTGACTGCATGATTAACTTACTACACTGTACAGTATAAACCGTGACAAGTATAGTATTCTCACCCAATATTAAAGATGCTTAACGTCCCTCCCTGCATAACGAATAACCCTGTGAGCCGAGAACGACCAATTAGATGGTAAGGATCGTAGAAAAGTGCATGATTCTTGTGATCAAATTGGTCGTTCTCGGCCCACAGGATTATTCGTTACATAGAGACGGACGTTAGTCCGCTCGGAGCTGCATACTAAGTGCGATAAAAAGTACCTCTAACTAGATTCGCTACATTGTGTGCTTCGCGACGTTATAAGTAACGTTAGGGCTGTTTTGATATTCGGATCACGCGTTTCGCCGTGGCAGGCGTTTCTAGGTGATCCTCAGTACATCTAAAGTTCCAATACTCAACAATCACCATATCCAGGATCATCGAGAAACAAGCAACGATAAGCCTGGTAGCAGGTCCCTAACCCATCATCCGCCCTCACCCAGCCAAGACGACATCCTTGAGTAGTGCGGCATTGCTGTTTGACGTTGCCTCCAGAACAGTATTTCTGTCCTATGTTAGCGGTTGCACGCACACGGCTATAAGAATGAATAAGATCTGACCACAACGTCGTGCCCTCCGGCGCTGCCACAATAGACACCTCCCACGCAATCTCTGCGGAAGAGATCGTTCGGAGCACCGTATACTCCTGTAAGCAGAGTAAAGACAACGATTGGTAGACGCATTTTAATGGGAGCAATTAGATTGAATTTAAAACAGGTTCTGAAGAACGAAAACAGCAGAGCTATGCAGTCGACTTTAAAGTACTACAATCACTAGCGAATGCAGCTTAACCCCTTTGCACCATCGTTTTTCGCCAACTGACCTTTTGTCAGCAGTTTTCAAACAATTTTATTGTGGGAAGGGTCTAAAATTCTACTAGTAAGATAGTAATAACTGGCGTTACTGCTTGCGAGGGTGAAGCTGCATTCGCTAGTAACTGTATACCGTACTGTATCGAAGTTATCTGTTCGTGTGTTGCAGACCCGCGCCATGGATCACGTTTAATTAGCGCGACCTGCCAAAATGCATTTTCTTCCAGCAACCTGAGCCCCTGTTAATGTGATCTAATATGCAGCAGGCTTCATTAAAATGCAAGTTGATCTGAATACAGAGGCCTCAAATTATGTGGGAAAATAAAATGTGGTGACTTAACGTGTACTTAAGAACAGGTAGGTAATTGTTGCTTAATCTGTGTATCTGGTGTTGAAAATGAATTCGAAGTCAGGGCCAATCGACCCTCATTATGAGAAGATATTTGAATACGCAAGCGCGCTAGATAAAGATGACCTCCATCTACGGCGGTTTATGGTCTTTTCCTGGTTCCTAGTTCAGGACTTAGACACACGTGTGCAGGAGTCCCCTGAAAGACAATATGACAAGGGACGGGCCTTTATCCCATTGACTCATATCATACGTTTGACCCGAGAAATCGGTGATGAAGATCTTCGCGAACAGATCCTAGAAACAGCGCATATTACGGAAGATGAAAAAACTATCCTAGATAATACAGAGCATCAATGGGCTACCCTGAAGCTCCCCAATTCGGATCCCAATAATAACACACAAGATGTCACGGTTAAGGATCTTTTGGAATGGCCTAGGGTAGTCTACGAGCCGCTACGTGCTGGTGTTGAGCCAAGATACAGGTGCGCGAATTGCAAAGACCCCAATCCTTCCGGTCGTAAAATGCGCCTTGGAGAGCTCGTGTGGCTGGCTAAATGCCAGTTGCATTATACTTGTGTAGACTGTCAGGAGGATTGCAAAATATGCAACCCGACGCCTGACGATGAATGGCCAACTGACGCTACTGATGGCGATGATGATAGTAGCGATGATTTTGACAAGGATGCGGATGAGGAACCTAAGGGAATCCGTACAATCACATCGCAAGAAACACAGGAAGGAACACATGTCGGTGACATTGGCAATCCAGGAGCTACCAAAGGAACCAAGGAAGATCAGATTTCTGCTAATCCACCTAACGATAAAACGCCTATCGACCGTACTAAGACTGAGTCGGAAGATTCAACGGGCGTGGATAATGTTCTTGAGCCCGACGAAGAAAAAGATAGCCTTGATTCCAAATCAGACATTCAAGAAGCAGCGATGAGTAAACATGAAAAGATCATGCGCCAGAGAAGCCTGGACATGCAAGCAGAGTGTCAGCCCACGTTTTACGATCTATCGAAAGCAGCAATTGAAGCCATCGATTTTCATGATGGTGAACTAAAACCCTCCGAGCTGCCCGTTCAATATGTTGAGGTAAAAGTTGGAGGCCGAGTTCATAAAGTCGAATTCAAGCAGTACATGATGCGATATAAACAGCTACCAAGCGAACGTAGTGGGTAATAAAAAATTATTAGGCAGGTTATAAATATCAATCGTATTCCCTCCATACCTTTAAAGGTCTATTTCAAAAGCAATGAAAGTTTTAATCTATCTTCCTCTAGTCATCTCTGGTTGCACGACTTATTATATTCACAATAGTACGATGCAATCCAACTCCAACTCAATTGTCCCTCCCCTTCAGAAACCTAAATTGAGTAATTTCACGGGGCCTATCCCAACTTTCGACGTATCTAATAGGGCACACGCGCAGAGATGGACGCTATGGAGTTATGCATCGCCTATTCTCCTTGTAGGATATACATATTAGTCTAGTGCTATATAGTGAAATTCCCACAAAGTCCACACCGAGGTCCAATACAATCCTCGTCTTGAAGTACACTAGGTACACTTATCTTGCAACCTGCTGCTGCCTTATTAGACTGAAGTTGGAATGCAATACAGTCCTCTACACGTCCCGATAGACTTGTGCATAGAGTAATAGCTTAGAAAGTCTCCATGATATCCAAACCCCGTCATATCACCATTACTTAATAGGAAATGGCCATTAACTCCTTTAAATACACTAGTGTCCCAGATTGTTTCGTAATAAAGGGAGGGTAGGCGGACCTGAAAGCCTTGAGGACACATACCCTCCATTAGCAAATCTGGATAGGCAAGGTGGGAACGGTGGTCAGTAGAGTCTAAATAAATACCGTCCCAACATGACGGAAACATAAGCTCCAGTCGCAAACCATTTTGACACGAATCGATGAACGTTTTGTCTGGCAGAATGTGACGAAGAAGGGCACCCTCGTTCGGGCCTCCGTAGTTACGACACGTGAACCCTAATGCTCTTTGCGATAGAACGTCTTGGGATTTATCATATGCTGTCCATAAGGATCTCGGAGGACCTTCGAATGGTAACAAACTTGAACGTCGTGAAGAGTTCCCAGCTACCATGCGAAAATCTCTCGGGAACGCGGTGATATTTTGTCCGAACAGAAAATAGTATCTATAGTAGCATTATTCTTTATCTTATGTACGTTAAAATTGTACTCACATGAGCATCCCATTGACCTGGGGTACAGTAACAATAGTGTTGTTCGGATAAGCAAACATTAGTGGAGGTGTCCAATATACGGAGAGATCTTGTATGACTGCACATGATGTGCAATTAGATTGACGAATGTCACCATAGCTCGTATCGAAACTGATGCCTTGGAATATAAGTGGGAGGCATTAAACACCTACTTAGGCCTACCTTGAGCGCCGTGCAGAGTATGCGCATGCTGTGAAGGCCGATTGGGAGATACAATAGGATCAATGCGAAAAATGCCTAGGCTGCAATGGTTCAGACCATACGCGTTGCGTTGTAGGTGAAAGCGAAAAATTACCTGGAATAGCAGGGTAGTCGCCAAAACGTTGAAACCAGTGAAGAAAACAATACTAAAGTCAAAGGTCTTGTCATTTTACTGGTCTCACTGAGCCTACTAGGACGAGCTTTATGTACTATTGAAACTTGGCCTTTTTCCACCACTCATATTGAGCAAAATATCTCACCTGCCTTTCAGCATCTAGATCCTCATACCGCCCATTCTGTAAGGCATACAGATTTGCAAACTCCTGAAAAAGCAATTTTTCGCGGTCTCCACTTGTCACGGTTTATGGCTCCTACCCTGCGAGATAGTTGCTCCTACCATGATGTGGTTGCAACCTTCCTTCTACTTATCTAGGACTAGCGTTGTTTGTGCCTGCGCACATATACCTTCTGTAGCTCCTAGATAGTACAACCTCAGTTCAATCCAACAATCTTTTCCACTGCGTACTGTCCGCTCAGCGCTCTGCTCACCGCGACAGCTTCTTACTGTACGTGTTCGTGGTCAAGGCCTGATACGAAGCGTGCATTTTACTTCTCATCGCTCATCTCCTATGCTTCGCTGCCTCAATGGACCGAACAAGCGTCCTACAGCTGTCTATGGGTTCGGATAAGCGGCGTTGTGTGCAGGTGCAGCTGCGTTTTCTCAGCCTTGCCTGCGCCTCAGCGGCCTAGGGTGCGCTCTTCACCGTCCACCAAGATGCAGCTCGTCCTTTGCGTGTTGCCTACCCTCTACACGATTGCATGTCCGCACAATATCTGTGTGCCACTCAGGACGCCTTATTATCCCGCAGTCATCGCATCCCCGACCGTAGTGGTTAGCTGAACGAGCTGGCATGCTCAGTCGATCCCCCCAGCCTGCTCCGCCCAAGGCTTCTCAACGTTCCACTACCGCTTCCGCCTACGATATCCGTCTACGTTGCGCGAAGCGAAGCGACTTCTAAAGTACACGAGCGACGGCGGTCTCCGTCTGACCGAGCACTTTATCAGCGATGAGAATGTCCCTCCCTACGCAATCCTTTCGCATACCTGGCAGGAGGGGCAAGAAGTCACTTATGATGACTTGATAACTGGCAACGGAACGGACAAGGCTGGTTATAACAAGATTCTATTTTGCGCACGACAAGCTCAGCGTGACGGCCTGGATTATTGCTGGGTGGACACATGCTGCATCGACAAGTCTAGCAGTGCAGAGCTCTCGGAAGCAATTAACTCTATGTTCCGCTGGTACCAGAAGGCACAAAAATGCTACGTTTACCTCTTAGATGTGTCAAACTATACTACAGATGGTGACGGTAAATTGTCAAGGAAATGGGAGCCAGCTTTTCGACAGAGCAGATGGTTCACCCGGGGCTGGACACTTCAGGAACTGATTGCCCCAAAAACGGTCGAGTTTTTCTCTAGGGAAGAAGAGCTACTTGGAAGTAAAGAAACGCTCGCACAATTGCTACACAAAATTACAGGAATACCTGTCAAGGTCCTTCAAGGAGAGTCTCTGTCCGACTGCAGTGTGACTGAGCGATTCTCGTGGGCAGCAAAGCGCCAGACAACACGTGCAGAGGACGAATCATACTGTCTGCTAGGCATCTTCGACATACAGATGCCGCTGCTGTATGGCGAAGGACGGCAGAAGGCAATGAAACGGCTACAGAAGGAGATTCGAGAGGCAGCGGTGGATCAGCCGGTTGCGCTAGCTCAAGAGGCTCGGAGCGGCAGCCAACACGAAGACGAAAAGGCAGACAAGATACGTAGGTGGCTATCTGCACCAGATCCATCCACGAACTACTACAAGGCGCTTAAGCAACTCCAAAACGATACTGGACTTTGGTTTCTCGAGGGCAACCAGTATGCCGAGTGGAAGACGAGTACTTCATCGTCCCTCTGGTTGCATGGCATTCCAGGATGCGGCAAAACTATCCTCACCTCGACCGTTCTCCAGGACGTGCTTCAGCACCGCGATGGCGACACTAGCAAGGCGCTTGCCTACTTCTTCTTTGACTTTAACGACGTCCAGAAGCAGAGCGCGGAGCTTATGGTGCGTTCCTTGATCTGCCAGCTTTTGCAGCAGTGCGTTACAATTCCAACGAGCCTTAGGACATTGCTCTTCTCGTGTGAGAATGGGCAGCGACAGCCCTCACTACATGCGCTTTTAGAAGTGCTGCAACAGATAATGCGGGAGTTCCTACAGGTGTACGTTATTCTCGATGCTCTTGATGGGTGTTCCGAGCGGGCGGAGCTGACGGACATTCTCGAGACTATGTCTGCATGGCAACTCCAAAACTCACACACACTCCTAGCTAGCCGCCGAGAACGTGACCTTGAGAGTTCGTTGGTGACATTCATACACCAGCAGAATTTTGTCGATCTGCAAAGCAAGCTAGTGGACAGAGACATACAGAAGTACGTACGGCAACGACTCTCTGACGACAAACGATTGAGTAAATGGGGAAAGGACTCTGCTCTTAGGCAGGACATTGAGGCTGCTCTTATGAAAGGAGCGCAGGGAATGTATGCATACTGTATTACTCTCGCCAGAACAGGCAGGACTGATGTCAACTACAGGTTTCGATGGGCCGTTTGCCAGCTAGACGCGTTAAGAGAGTGTCGTACCCGAGCATCGCTGCAGAGATCGCTTGCAACGCTTCCTCCGACGCTTGACAAGACGTATGATCGCATTCTTTCGGCAATCAGCGAAGTCGATGCTCAGTATGCCGTCCCCACTCTACGGTGGCTGACATTTTCAGCTCGACCGCTTTCAGTGGAGGAGGTCGCTAAGATAGTAGCCATCAGTTTGGAGAATGAAGCCAGATTCGATCGCGACGAGGTTCTAGAAGATCCATTGGATGTGTTAAGCATCTGCTCCAGCCTTGTCGCCATTACTACAGATAAAGACAATGGAATACCAAGGCGAGCTAGACAAGTTGTGGCACTTGCGCACTACTCGGTTAAGGAGTATCTCGTCTCGGACAGGATCGGAAATGGCTTGGCGGCATGCTACAGCATGCAAGCTGCCGCGTGCCACGATGCTATAGCGAGGAGTTGCCTCGGATACCTTCTCCAGTTTCGAGGGGTCGAGATGCTCAGCCAGGATAATGTGAAAGAGTTCAGGCTGGCAGACTACTCGGCCAGCTGCTGGATGGAGCATGCTCAAGCTACGGAGGAACACGCAAAGGGGTATGTTAAAGAGGCAATGGTTCTGCTTTCGGAAGAAAACGACGCTTATCTGAACTGTCTTCGAATCCATGATCCAGATAAACCATGGTGGGACTCCGATTTCCAGAAGCGCCTACATTCACTTCTACCTCCATTGTATTACGCAAGCCGCGCTGGCTTAGGAAGTATAGTTACGCTACTGGTTGAGAACGGCGCCAACGTCAACACGCAGGGCGGAGAGTACGGTAACGCACTCCAGGCGGCTTCATCTGAAGGCCATGAGGCGACTGTGAAGCTGCTGGTCGAGAAGTGCGCCGACGTTAACGCGCAGGATGGAGAGCACGGCAACGCACTCTACGCGGCTTCAGTTCAAGGGCACGAGGCTATTGTGAAGCTGCTGGTCAACAAGGGCGCCGACGTCAACGCGCAGGGTGGAGAGCACGGCAACGCACTCTACGCGGCTTCAGTTCGAGGGCACGAGGCTATTGTGAAGCTGCTGGTCAACAAGGGCGCCGACGTCAACGCGCAGGGTGGATACTACGGCAACGCACTCCAGGTGGCTTCATACGGAGGCCACGAGACGACTGTGAAGCTGCTGGTCGAGAAGGGCGCCGACGTCAACGCGCAGGATGGAGAGCACAGCAACGCACTCTACGCGGCTTCAGTTCGAGGGCACAAAGCTATTGTGAAGCTGCTGCTCGACAAGGGCGCCAACGTCAATGTGCAGGGCGGAGAGTACGGCAACGCACTCCAGGCGGCTTCATACGAAGGCCACGAGACGACTGTGAAGCTGCTGGTCAATAAGGGCGCCGACGTCAACGCGCAGGATGGAGAGCACGGCAACGCACTCTACGCGGCTTCAGTTCCAGGGCACGAAGCTATTGTAAAGCTGCTGCTCGACAAGGGCGCCGACGTCAACGCAGAGAGTGGGTTCTTCGATAACGCACTCCGGGCGGCTTCATGTGGAGGCCATAAGGCGATTGTGAAGCTGCTAGTCGAGAAGGGCGCCGACGTCAACGCGCAGGGTGGAGAAACTCAGGGCCGGACTGCTCTTCATCTTGCTGCTTACGGCGGGCATATCGACACTTTCCAATACCTGGTCAACCTAGGTCTTGATCTCTCTGCCCTAGATGCAAAGGGAGACGGTGTAATATGCTATGCGTCTTCAAGTGGCTCGCTGGATATGCTTCAGGCCGCATTGAACCTGATTCCTGCATTCTCTTCCGAAAGTATGCATTGGAGTCCACTTCACTGGGCATGCAGATCGGGGAAACCTGAAATTTTAGAACTATTAATCAAGGAGGGTCTGCGTAGCGAGTGTGTTACTATCCCTAAACCTCAGGGCCAGTGGAGTCCTCTAGATATTGCTATCTTCCACGGACACGAGGGGATGTTGGAGAGCCTATCTTCGTCCTGCAGAGCTCTCATACGCTCAGAAACCAATACCACTTCATCTTCCGGTAAACGACACGGTGGTTATTGGTGTGATGGGTGCTTCCATGTAAGTGGACAACGCGAATTTCGAGCCTATTTAACACTCTAACAGAATATCTACGGGCCTCGTTTTCATTGCCGCACATGCCCAGATCTGGACTATTGTTTCATGTGCAAGCCTTTCTTAGGTAGCCTTCATACAGATCACGGGTGGGAGGTTTTCGAATCTAATGGCTAGCGCTTAGTTGCGGTGACCCATCAACTTAGTGAAGGTCGCTTTTTATGTTGATAAAGCATAGACTGTATTGTCCGTTCATAAATTATTTTATGAAGTTCTACGTACTACTTGACTAGGCTATAATAATAGTATACGACCTATTTAATTCAATATGCTGTCTGCTAAAGATTCGGATTTTAACAATATCGCCAACAGTGGGGGTGAGCCGCGTTGCGAGCCTGTGGTTTTTTCCGGCATACGGGTCCTTAATGTTCATCCTAAGAAAGGCTAGACAGCTGCAATCGAGAAGCTTGTCTATGCGTAAGAAAACCTACTAATTCAGGTTGGGTTGCAACATAAGTTACATAATTATACTGCAACACCCACTTTTGGAGCTTTGGCATGTGGGATGTACCGACCTGCGTGGCGAACATGCGATTTACGCTACGCTTACGACGTAGAATATCTTAAAATGCTGTAGAAAGATATAACGTATATTTACAATTCATATAGACTCGTTTTCCACTAGTAAAAGAGTGAGGCGATGTTGTTGTAGCGGAAGCAGTGTCGTAAGGTCAGAGTAGGTAAAGCGCGCAACGCGATATAAAATAGCCAACCTTGCGTAATTTTTAAATGCAACTAGGTAGCTGGCTAAAGAAGGGGCAAGAGTTTATATCTATAGTTTATTAATAAGAATAAAATTATGTGTATAGGTGAATATCGCTATATATTCGAAGTACCTCTCGTTTTCTTCGGGACACAGGTGTCTTTCGCCACACAGGGGGGAAGGTTACCGATCTTGTTCGTCGCTACTAAATTCCAACTGAAGCAGTTGTGGTTGAGCTAGGGGTAACACTTTTAGGCGGACACTCCCATGTGCTTTGCAAGCATTGGTAGCTGCCTACACCCTCCCGGAACTCTTGATTTACTGAAAAGGATCCTGGATACCATACTCCCTCACCCCCCAACCCTGGTATGGGCTAGTACAGCCAGAATCACTGCACGATTAGTTCACAAAGCAGTTTACAAGATCTTGAAGCGTACCTATAGAAGCGGCAACATAGACCAAGGTCGATAGCAATAGAAGATACATTATTCATCCAGCTCGCAGGGAGACAATTATTGATCGGGGATGAGATCTCCGGGCTGCAAAACCTCCATCGATCGGCACTGCAAAACCGCAGCTGCGCCGTGTTAGCTGGAATCACCTCAGATGACTACCGATTCTTGGCAGTGCGTGCACGCCATCACTGCGTGCACGCGCGGCCCTGCAACACCAAAACTTGAACCCCTTGCATCTCTACTAATATAGATCTAATTAATGCCGCGCTTACGGTAATTAAATTACGTAAACTAAAAGAAGAACTTATATACTAGAAATATATAAATTTATTTAGTATTAATTAGTCTACCTTATTTTAAAGGCACTAAGATATTACGCGCTTATATATAGACGCCTAAAAATAATAATATAACCTTAGCTATAAGCAGGAGGTAGAGCTCTTATAGTATATTAAAATACTTACTAAACGCGGCCTGCCACCTATACGCTAGATAATTTAAAACTTTACCTCTATAATAGCCTATAGAGAGGTCTCTATTACCTAGGTTAATTAATTTACCATACGCAACAAGGAATCCTTAATATCTTAATAAACTACTAGTATTAATTATAATCGCCACGTAGCTAATTCTCTATATAAATATAAGCTCTACTTTGGCCTCCTACGTGATAAAATCGCCCAGTATCTAATTGAGGCCCGGGATACGTATAATATGGATGAGAAAGGCTTCATGATTGGTATCACCTCCAGGTCAAAGAGGATCTTCGATCGGCCTCTATGGGAGGCCCACGCTGTGAGACAGGCTATCCAGGATGGTAACCGTGATTGGATATCACTAATCGCCTGTATCTGCGCGGATGGGACTGCCCTGGACCCAGCCCTCATCTATCGGTCTATCTCTGGCAACATACAATCGACGTGGATAAAGGATATAGATTCTAATTATAATTATACTTTTATTGCCTTATTTAAGTCTAGCTGGAATAATAATTAGATTAGGCTAGTATAGCTAGAGCAGGTATTTAATTGCCTAATAAAATAAAATTTTAGGAAATACTAATTATTAATTATTAATAGCTATAGATCTTACCTTACTATAAACTTTATTATTGTAAAAGGCACCTTACTAGAGCTTTCTACGCTAGCTAGGGTTAAGCCAAGTAGCCAAGCAGCCAAGCACGCGATTCCCTAAACTTATAAATAGCTAGTTATTATAGAGCTTCCTCTCCTTAATAGACTTTATTTTTAAGCTTTTTTAATCGTTATAACTATGCGCTATAATTATAAGCCTAGTACCTTTATAATATTTTATAATATACTTGCTTTATACTAACTAACAATTATAATAATAAACTATTCCTTACTTTTTATTATCCTTACGCTTACGTCTTAATGCTTATAACTTATAATAAAGCTAGACTATATAATAACTACTATAAAGCTCCTAGTAAGTAATTAATTTATAAATTATAACTTATTCCTACCTTAGTACGCATAGCTTAAGTACCACGTAAAGGCTTAAGGGATATAAAGTTATATTAACCCTAAAGCTCTTAAGTAGATAAATATATACAACTAGGCTCTAGAGCTACTAGACATAAATACTAAAAGTAAATCTTATATATAATAGCTTAAGCGCTATAAGCTAAAGTCTATTATTTATAATTAGCTTATAATAAAGTTTTAGGCACTTTAGAACTAGGTCTATACTATAGTTAATTTATAAAGGCTAAAGCTTATAATACTATAATTAAGTAAGTAGTAGACGCTGTAGACGCTAATTAGAGAACTTAAAAATAATTTCTATTTAAGTAATAATAATTAGAAGGAGTAAGTATAATATATATATAGAGAGGTTACCCTACGCCCACAGAGCAGCAGAACAATAGATATAACTAAATAGCTATCTAAATGGAATCGCGTACACGCCAACGCTGTGCTCCTAGATCTCCTAGAGATAAAGGATACGCTACCGATAAAGGATTTCCTACGCTTAGCACTACAATATAACTATAAGTAGGCTTAGAGAGAGCTTAATAACCTATCGCGACCAGGTGTAGTAGCAACTCTATCTCTAGAAGGATACGCTCGCTAGCTCGCGCAGCTCGACCAAACAACTAAGCACGCAGGCATATACGCTACGCTTAAAAGGCGCACTCTTAATACAAGCTATAAGTGCTTATATAGAGCAAATAGCTAGTATTAATAAAAGCCTATAGAGTATAACTGCCTTTAGTACGCGCTTTAAGGAGAAGCTCTTTATAAGCTCTATAATAAGCCTATAAGTAAAGAGATTAGTAAAATTAAAAGCTAAATTTAAAAGGATTAATAGAAGGTATTATTAACTAAGTTTAAGTATAAGGGGTAGGTAGTAGACCCTCCTTTAGTTTTTTTAAGGAATATTAAAGCATAGATTATAATAAGTTTATAAGTAAGTAAGCTTTTACTAGCTAGGCGCTATAATCTTATAGCTACCTATTTTTTTATTTATATACGCAGGTACTCGCACGGGTTACGTTATAAGTAAATAATTACTTTTAAACGTTTATTAAAGCTCTATAATAAAAGTATACTACTTTTTTTATTTTTTTACTTTTTTAAGTAAGTACTTGCGCGGGTCACGTTATAAGTAAATAATTACCTTTAAATATTTATTAAAGCTTTATAGTAAAAGTATACTACTTCCTTTTCTTCTTTACTTTTCTTTTAGAACTATATATAAACTAGCTACTTAGACTAACTACCTAGCAAGCTAAAAATCTAAGCTAGACGCTTTTTAAGCTCTACGCGCAAGTTTACTACCTTTTATACTTTAAGTTACTATTTAGCTTATTATGCTATACTTTATAAGCTAAAGGATATATTATAAAAAGTACCTTACTAGAGCTTTCTACGCTAGCTAAAATTAAGCTAAGTAGCTAAGTAGCTAAGCACGCGATCCCCTAAACTTATAAATAATTAGTTATTATAAAGCTTTCTCTCCTTAATAGACTTTGTTTTCAAGCTTCTTAATCGTTATGACTGTGCGCCACATTTATTAATTACTATAACTATAATAGGATCCTCTTAGCTATTTATCTACCTTATATAACCTATACGCTATAGCCTCTATATATATTTATATTTAAGCCTCTATTAATAGCGTATTTAAATAAGCTTATAGTATTTATTTATGCTAGCTAGGGCCTACTTTCTATTACTATAAGAGACTTTTATCTACTATTTTAGAAGGCCTAAAGCAATATAATAAAGTCCTAATTAATACTTAGTATCTTTACAGCTACTAGTATATCGCTACTTAATCTAGCGAGGATCCTTAATAGGTTTAATTAATTAATATTAACTAATTAAGAAATACTTAATAGCAATACGTTAGCCCTTAACGCGTTAAATTAGTGGAAAATTAATTAACTTTTAAAGGCTATTATTAACGTAGGAGGTAATAATAAGGCTAAGTAACTAAGCTAAACAATATACTATATTACTATTTAAAAACTACTCTTAGAGGATAAGAATAAGCACCTATAAAAGGCCTTAGTAATTAAAAAATACTACTCTAAAATAGACAGGCTTTTACCCCTTAATTAAAGTAATAGCTATTATAGTAAAGTAATATTTTAATTACCTTATAGCGTATAGAGGGCCTATAATTATTAATATTAATTTAATTAGAATAAGGAGCAGAAACAGCGTTAAAAAACTAATTAAATAAAGGCCTATAGGGCTAATTAATAGCTTAAGGCCTAATTACTCTATAAAAAGTATATTATTTATATAATTAATAAAAAGGCACGCGCGTAGTAGAAGGCTAATATAACTTAATAAAAATATCTTAATTAAAAGGCCTATAGGGCCTAAAAATAATACTAATAATTAATTAAGATTACTTAATTAGCTCCTAAAAAGCCCTTAATACTATAGAAACAGGTTATTAGGCCCGCGCAGGCCCTTAGTAGAGGTGTAGATCTAAATAGGGTAGCATTGTTGGCATTAACACTATCGACGCGCAAGGGCCGCCTAATTAGAATTGTCAGATTTAATAGTGTTCTGTCACTTTAAGATAATGCGATAATGAGAGTTGATGGATGTGATAATTGATTGTGGAAACCGTGGATGTGCGCAAGGTGTCTATCTAGCGATGTTTTACGCTTGCACTATATAGGATAGTGCAGGGGCAATAGTGCGCCAGCCTCCCTTCTTTATCCTATCGCACTCTAGGCGATAGTTTAGGTGAGGAGACAGTAGATGGGTCGCACTCATACTATAGGCAACAGTATAACTTACTATAATTTATAGTAGGTTGTCTAATCTGACACACCCCCTTAGCTTAGGCTTATCCTTAAGCTAGATATAAGTTGCTTACTAATTTGCACTTTTGCTTATAGTCTAAAAGCTTTTATTCTTTATTCTAGTTCGTGTAGGTTAACCTCTTAGTTAGTAATCTTTCCTGCGACGTCCTTAAGTCCTAGTTTATCTAGAGACTTGGTGTAAAAAGCGCCCTGACTACGGGCGACTCAGTCTATCCACAGTACTAAGGCGATCCCTTAGAGAGGGAAGAGAAGGGCTGCGGCGAGGGAAGTAGATAGGCGGAAGGCCCGGATAGCGCCGGTCTAGAGCGGACTAGGGCCGTCGAGGGCCCTCGACCTACGACTCGTGACAAAGGCTCTTTTCTTTAAGGGTCTCGACTGCAAGAATAAGCACGTAATAACTAGCCTAATTAGGCCTTGCGTATTACGTAAGCTAATAACGTAAGCTAAATCTTAGACTTATACTAAGGCCTAAAACCCTTGTTCTTACTCTCTACTCGGCGGCTTACCTTATCCCAGAGGCTCCCTAACCCGTAAGTACGACCTAGCCAATCTATAGCAGTCTAGGGTGCCTGACCCTAGATGCCCCCTATTTCGGTACCTAGCCGCTCCAAATTTAGGGGTCGTGAAGGTAGACTAACCTGGTGTAGGCCTGCTAAGTTGTCCCTGTACTTGTCACTTCTCTATCGCCCTCTTTAGCAACCTTCGGACTTTGTCTAGATATACCTACGCTATTTGGCACTATAAGTACCGTAAACGCTATTTTTAAGGCCCTAGTTAACAAGGCGCGTGCGAGCGCGATTAGTACTATTAACCCGTGCTATACCTGCCTTCCTATTATCTTAGATAGCCTTAAGTAGTCTAATTATAAGAAGATAAAGCTTTACTAGTTTTAGGTTAAGGAGATACGTCGTGTCTAGTCTAAGGCAGTATATGTTAATCTTAGCCTAATAGATTTAGAGGACTATAATTTAATCTGCTGCTACAATGCCTGCTACGGCGATAGTAGGGATTATTAGCAGGTAAGTCGGCGCTTTAAGGGTTATATAGGGGTTTCGAGGCTAATTAGTAGCAGATACCTAAAGATAACTTAAAGAACGTGTTAAGTACCCTAATTACCCTTATGCCGCGCTTAAGCCAAATTAATGCGTACACATATAATAAGATTAACCTCTCTAGATTAGATAAGGCATTAGTGAAGGCCACCGCGCAGGTACTAGAGACGGAATAGAGTAACATTATTATATAAGTGTTATCTAGTGTAGTTAAGGGTTATCTAGACTAAGTTGCATAGGGCCACCGGATCTAAATTCTGCGGAAACCCGTTAACTCCTTACTACTTAGGTTATAACACCTGGCCTCCTAAGGAGATTATTCCGGTGGTGGGCCTCTCTATTAAGGAGAAGCGGAAGAGGAAAGCTTCTACTATAGAGGGGGGTAGTCTAACCTCCCTAGTTACTACTAGTGCTCTTACCCCTAGGCGCAAGAAGGTTGCTCCTAAGTTAGTAAGGATTCTTAACCCTAATCCTGGGTTATTAATGCTAATTTAAGGTAGTTAGCGTTTAAGGCTAGTGTCTTAGCCACGCTAGACTTCCTCGCGGAGGAAGTAAAGAAGAAGATTAAGAGTAAGGGTAATTAGGAGACTTTTTAGCAAGCCTATAAGTCTAAGCGCCTAACTAATTAAGAGGGTTATTTAGTATAATCTAGGGATTCTTGCCCCTATTAACGGTGTCTAGATTTTATTTACGTTCTATACCCTTAGGCGGTTTTAGTTAGGTTTCGGTTGGCTATAATCGCGTTGGGTACGGTCCGAATGGGCTTGTAAGCCTCTATTAGGCCCCGAGAGGCGTAAATAGGCCTAGATAGCTCGTTCTAGTCTTTAGTCTATTTAAGAATCCTCTGTCCTATTTATTCTAGTATTTCGCAGCCTATAAAGTGTACTCTCTAGGGTAATCTATTACTAATTACTATTGAGTGCTGTCTTCCTCCTTCTCTAGGGGGGCGACCCCGCCTCTTAGGCTCCTGTCTAGGGCGACCTTTAGTCTTCTTGTCTAAGCCCTTTAGGAACTGCTTTATCGCCCCTTTAGAGATTTCCTTTATAGATAACTACTAGTTCTTATCGCTATCGTATCCTTTTTACTTAACTTCATACAGCCATTCTCCGTCCTAGAGTACCCTAAATCTAATTTCTTTAATTAGGTATATATCCTCCCTTACTTATAGTATAATAACCTTAGGCGGGCTTTGCTCCCGTTGTAGTAGTCCTTTTAGGGCTGCTTGGTTTAAGAGAGATACATAGAATACTAGGTAAATGTTAAAGTCCTTTAGCAGCTCTAGCTTATATGCCTATTAACTAATTCGCTATTTTACCCTATAGGGACCCTAGGACTTGTAGTTAAGTTTCTTCTTAGGCCTAGTTAACTATATGTTGCAGGCGTCGAGGTATACCATGTCTCCTATTATGAAGGTTTGGGCCTTATGCTTCCTGTTGTACCACGTCGCCTAGTACGCCTGTGCCCTGAGGATCGCTTAAGTTATCTAGGCCCTAGTCTAGGCTAGAACTATTGCTCTGGCCCTTACCGTAGGTACTAACCCGCGTAGCTGTACTTCTCGGGGCAGGCCTACTATTAGTAGATTTAGGCTATATACTATAATAAATAACGACACTCCTATAGAGCTATAGATGCTATTATTATATAAATATTCTGCTTTAGATAGAAGGTCCGCCCAATTAGATTATTCATAGTTGTAGAACACTTAAAGGTACTGTTTAAGCGTTTGGTTCTATCGTTCTGTCTATCCGTCTGTCTACGGGTGGAAGGTAGTAGAGAGGAGTTGCTTAGTTCTTAAATATTAAGTAAAAGTACTCTAATAAGCTAATATAAATAGGCTGCCTTTGTCCGTAACTATTAACTTTAGAGGGCCGTGTAGGCGTAGAACCTTTCTTCTAAAGACCTTAGCTAGCTTTACTGCCTTTAGGTCCTTTCGCGTGGGGATGTAGTGTGCCATCTTAGAAAACTAGTTAATAACTACTAGGATACTATTATAACGATAGGCTCTAGATTTACTCTTAGATAGATCTATTACTATGTTTATAGCGATGTCCTTCTAGATACCCCTTAGAACTAGTAGGCTGTTAAGTTGGCCGTGCGTTACGTGTTAGACAGGTTTTGCCCTAGAGTACGCTTAACAGGTCTAAACGTAGTCCTTTACGTATTATTAGATACCGGGCTACTAGAACTCTTGTAGTACTAGCTCTAAGGTCCTAGCAAAGCTAAAATAGCCCACGAGGGGGTTATCGTGGCATTATTAAAAGACGTGTACCCTCGCTAGAGGTGGCACGTATAGCCTATTCTCGTACTATAATAGGTTAGCCAGTCTAATTATCTAGCGCTTTAGCCATTCCAGCTTTGCCATCTCTAGCCCTTAGAGGTACTAGAGGATTTATTCTATAGTTTCGTCCCCCTGGCTGTTTCTCTTTAATAGCTCTACTATAGGGTAAGCGCTTGCTAAATTATTTGCTACTGCCTCCTTAGTTGCCAACGTTCTAGGTCTAGCGACCCTTGTCGCTGCCACTAGTCTAGGGCTTCCTGCCTACTTTAATAGCTATGGGCTGCCTGCCACGCCTGCTTTGTCTAAAGCGTCGCCTTTTAGCTGTAACTTGTGCTATAGGGCCTTAAGGAGTTTCTACTAGGAACTACCTGTCCCGCCTAAGCTTGTTTCCTCCTCTAACTTGTAGTTGGGTCTCCGCGACGGTCCGTTAGCGGGATTTATCCTTTCTAAATAGTGTTTAATTTTAAAATTAAATGTTATAAGCTATTTGGCCCACCTTGCCTACTGTCTAGTTAGGACTTTTGTAGACATGAACCCTTATAGGTTAGTATAATTAGTTAAAAGCTTAACCTTCTTGCTAACACCCTCTAGGTAGTGTCGCTAATGCTTAAAAGCTTTAATAATTGCTAGCAACTCGCTATTATGCGTATTATAGTTTTATTCTGCTTAGTTTATCTTGCGCAAATAAAAAGTAACTAGGTGCTATTATAGCTTCCTATGTTTGTCTGGTTACGGTTGGCTTAAGATACCCGAGATCGCGAAACCTAAAGCGTTAGTTTCTACTCTTAAGGGTCTTTTAGGGTTAAAGTAGGCTAGTAAGGGCCCTCGCATAAAGCTTTCTTTTAGCTAGTAAAAAAAGGCCTTAGCCTGCTTTAGTAGGCTTATTATAACTAATTCCTTAAGTCTCTATCGCTGTCCGCCCTTAGTGGCTCCCTTTAGCCTTTTTATTAGGGCGTGAAGGGGTGCCGCTACTTAAGAGAATCCTTCTATAAACCTTTAATAGTAGTTAGTAAAGCTAAGGAAGATCTTAACTGCTTAGACTAAGTTTAGTTCGGGCTAATTTTTTATAGAGGCGACGCGGTCCTCCTCTATCTCTACGCTATTTAGGGATACTATAAAGCCTAGGTATCCTACCTTGCGTGTGTAGAATTCGTATTTAGACAGTTTAGCGTATAGCCGGCGTTTAATAAGGCGTTTTAGCACTATTTAAACGTGCTGGATGTGTTCCTCCTTCGTCTTAGAGTAGATAAGGATATCGTCAAGGTACACAATATAGTAAATATTAAGAAGGTCTAATAGTGTGTTATTAATATGGCTTTAGAAGGTCGCAGGCGCGTTTGTTAAGCTAAAAGGTATTACTATGTATTCGTACTATTTATATCTTGTTTAGAAGGCTATCTTCCATTTATCTCCTGCCCTAATTTGGACGCGGTGGTAGGCGTCCCTTAGGTCTAGTTTAGTGTAGATCTAGGCATCCCCTAGTTAGTTAAGGGATTCCTGTATTAAGGGAAGTAGGTATTAGTTCTTTATTATAACTGCATTTAGTCCCCTGTAGTTAACGTAGAGGCAAAGGCCTCTATCCTTTTTCTTTATAAAAAGGATTAGTGCCCCGGCGCTTAATCGCGATAGTTAAATAAAGCCCTATTTAAGGTTCTTTTAGATATAGTCGCGTAGAACTGCCGACTCTAACTCTAATAGACTATAGAGTGGTTTAAAAGGCACTTCCTTGCCTTCCTTAATATCGATCTTTATCTCGTAGGGGCCATGGTTGGTAAGGATGCTTGCGGCTTCTTTGGAGAAGGCTTTCTCCTATTATCCCTAGTATTCTTCAGGTAGCGTCCCGGGTGGGCCTCCTAATGTGTCCTTTAGGGTGGCATATATAACAAAATAGTTATTTACTATATCTTTAGCCGTGCCGGCGAACTCTTCTACTAATTTAGTAGAGATCTTAGTCTATTTGCGCTTCCCATGGGCGAAGCGAATAGTCTTGTTATAGAAGTTTACGATAGGGCTCTATTCTGCTAGCCAGGGCATTCCTAGGACCATGTTAAATCTACTAATATTACTAACTATAAATAGGCAACTATTGCTCTCGGTTTTACCGCGACTATTTATAATGGTGTAGGGGAGCTTTGCCTAGCCTAGAACGCCTAAGTCTTGTCTATTTAGCGCTACGTAGCGTTTGCCTTTTATTATTATTACCGCAACCCCTAACCGCTTTATTAGATTACTACTAACGAAATTTGCTTTAGCTCCGTAGTCTACTAGGGCTTTAATCTATTATTAGTTGCCCTTGTACTGTACTTTACTATCTAGCGTAATTAGTAAGCCACCGCTCTTATCTCTAGGGGTTCTTGCAGCTATAACTAGTTATTATTAACCTTTATTATAGTTAACCTTGCCTGTAGACTATTGGGCCTCCTGGTCTACAGCTTGTCTTTCCCCGCCTCGGCCTTGTACTTTGAATAGGACGCCTTATAATAACCTAGTTTGTGGTAGTAGAAGTATTAGTCCTTGTCCTTATCCTCTATTGCCTAAGCCTTCTTCTTGCTGTCCTTGTCGCGACGGTTGCTATCGTGGCGTCTCTAGTATAGTCTTGTGTTATTTAACCTAGATTGCTTTCGATCGCGCCTTTTATTAGCTAGCTTGTTAAGGAAGTTATTATTAATATCGTATATACATTATTTCTCTAACTTATAAGGTTTTAACGCTTACTAATACATATTTACCTTTACTTCTAAGTAAAAGAGGCTCTTCTATTCGCGCGGCTACTATTTAAGGCGTTTTTAAATTTTCTTATCTAGTGCTGTATAGAAGTTATTAATATAGTCTTTATTATTATTATCTAAGGCCTTCTCTAGGTCGCATTCCTCCTATTAGTCCTTAAAGTAGTTAAGGAGTTCTGTAAGGGTCTTCTTACCTTATTTAGCTACCTTAATCCTTCGGCGAGCGGCACTCTTTCGCTCCTAGGCTAATCCTAGGGAGTCTACTATAGTCTATTGTAGAAGGTCCTAGGTGACTTTCCTATGTCGCTTCTACTCTGGGATCTTGGTGACTATTTAGTTTTAATAGTTACGTTGTGTATCTCCTAAGTATCTTACTGTAAACCTAACCTGCGCTTCGTTAGTTTTAAGGGCAAGTAAGAAGTTAATATAGTCCTTATAGGCCCTTTTTTATAAGTTTAGTTCCTTACAACCTTTGCCCTTAAATTAAAAGGGTTTTAGCGGCTTTAGTAGCTATGCGTCTAGGGCAGCAGCCACTATTTAGATTTAACATTCTTTATCGCGGCTAGTGCGGGCCTGGCCTTATCTATTCTTCTTCCGCGGGCGTCGGATGCTTCCAGAGGCCCTAGATTAGTCTTAACTAGCATTATCTAAGCTTAAGGACGCGTCCTTTATTAAGCTATCGCTTAATAGGTTGTCGCTTATGTCTTTAGTCTTGTCCGGGTTGCCGTAACCCTCCTTGGGCTCTAGGGAGTTATTAGAGATGCTAGTAGTTATTATCTTGTTCTTAACTAGGGTCTTGCCTTTAGATTAGTGACGCTCTACTATTAGGGAGGCCTCTAGTTCCTAGATGCGTTATTAGAGCTATAGCACGCCTAGGCGTTCTTAAAGGGTAACTTCCTCTAATTATTAGTTATTATTACCGCCTATAATAGTAAGGGGGTCTTCCTCTAGGTCTATAAGTGTCGTTAGGTCTTCTATAGGCGTTATAACTATTAGAGGCTCTTATTTAGAGGGTCCTGCGAGTGGTGACCTGCTTTAAGGGTCTCTTGCTATTTTTAAGGTCTGGCAGGTAACTCTTCGTGTCGATTCTATTATACAGGTAAATTAGATATAAGGGGGTAAGGGATCGTATTGTAAAAAGCGCCCTAACTACGGGCGACTTAGTCTATTTACAGTACTAAGGCGATCCCTTAGAGAGGGAAGAGAAGGGCTGCGGCGAGGGAAGTAGATAGGCGGAAGGCCTGGATAGCGCCGGTCTAGAGCGGACTAGGGCCGTCGAGGGCCCTCGACCTACGACTCGTGACACTTGGTCTATTTGCTGGCTAGCAGAGCCTTTGTAAGACTATCTGCTACTATTTCTTCTAATTATTAATACTGGACTTTAATAGCTCCGCGTACTACTTCTTGTTAAAGCTAATAATTATAGATGTTAATATGCCTTAACTTTGTCTGTAGCTTAGCAATTTCTTTAGTAATAAGTTAAATAGTTTGTTGATTATTGCAATTAATCGTGATTGTTAATAGTAAGAGCTTAATCTTAAGCTTAGTAATTAGCCGTGCTGTAAAGATAGCTTCTTTAGTAACTTGTAATAGGGCTAGTAGCTTAGCTTTAGTTATTAATGTGGTAACTATGTTCTATTTATTTGCTTTCCAGGCGATAAGTCCACTAAATAGCTTAATAATATATCCTTAAGAGCTCTTATAATTAAAGGTGTTATTTGCAAACAATGCGTCGCTTGCGACTTTATAGGTGTCTACTCCTCTAAAGCGTAGTACTAATATTCGTGTGGAGGATAGGTATAGTAGCACGCGGTTAGCGGCGTTGTGATATTTATTACTTAGATTAGCGAGGAATCGTAATAACTAGGAGCTTGCGAAAGCAATGTCAAGGCGCGTGGTTACTATAGCATAAAGGATTAATCCTATCTTTCGCTAGTATTAATTAATCTCTGCCTTTAAGGCGAGTCCTTCTTAGGGGAGTAGCTTAATTACTACTATTAAGGTATCGTGCCGTATGTCGCGTTAGTTAACTAGGCGATTAATCTTGTCCACGTAGGACGCTTAAGATAGCTAGAGTAGTCTACGGGGATAGTCTTTAATAACTTTAACTCCTAAAAACTACTATAGGTCTTTTCCGCTAGTAAGGGAGAATTTTAAACTTAACTATTTTATTACTACGTTAGTAGTGTACTTCTGATCCTTTACGTAGGCAATAATAAGGTCGTCTACATAAAAGAAGATAATAATTCTGTCTTTAATTATATAGCATGGCTCGTGTGGGACGGCGGCAAAGCCGAGGTCTTAGAGCACTTAGGTGAACTCTCGTTGCTATAGTAATAGAGAGATTCGCAGACCATACAGCGCCTTATGTAGCTATAGGATGGTGCTAGATTAGGTGTATCCTCGTGGCATTCTTATGTAGATTTCTTTGTCTAACTTTGCGTGGACGAAAGCGTTAGTAACGTCGTATTAGCTAAGCTCTAGATTAAAGCGAGCTGCTATAGTTATAAGTAGGTAAAAGGATTGTCCTGTAAGTGTGGCAGCGTAGGTATCTTAAGTAGTAAGGTGTTATTGTTAATCTCCACGCACTACTAGTCTAGCCTTACACTTCTAAAAGTAGTAGTATTTGTTAAGCTTATAGGTGTAGACCTATATATAGTTAAGGATTTAATAGCCTGCTAATCGCGCTTAGGCGACAGGCACCTCGCTCTATAACTTTATTTCTTTATAGCTCTATAAGTGTAATTGCTTGGTATCCTTCCACATTTTAAATAGTAGGTAATCTTTTATTCTTGTTCTATAAGATAGAGGTTCTAGTAAAGAGCTTTAGTGTAGCTTCTTGCCTACTTCGAGCATGCGTCTAAATTGCGCTTTATTAAGTGGCTTACCTTTATGTGTTCCTGCACTTCCTACTTTAGTGCCTACTAGGAAGGTAGCTACCTATAGTATAGCGAGTTAATATTTTAACTATAATTACACTATAGGCAATAGTTTACTGTAAAGTTTAGTATAATTACTAGCTATTAATTATGCAAGCAGTGCGATAGGTAGTAGTATTACTAGTAGTAATAGGTAGATATAGTTAACTTTCCTCCCTTAATTATACTCTAGAGTGTCGTTATCCTCTTAGGAGTCTATTATTGGCTCATCCTCGTAGAAAGACTCTGTGTGTTATTATTCCGGCGGTGAGGGCAATAGCTCTACTAATCGGGTCCATGCTACGATCTCTTCATAAGTGCTGTGCATAAGGTTATCTATTAGGTCTTCTATCTTGCCTAAGAACACTAATTATTTGTTAAAAATAACGTCGCGAGTACTAATAACCTTTGCGAGGGAGGGGATCTATATCCTCTAAATATTCGTTAATTAATAGCCCACTAGGTAGCCAATCTATGCTTTTGGATCGAGCCTTTAGAGCTTGCTTTTACCGCGTTTTGTGTTGTCGGTCATGGTAAAGGCTTTACAGCCGTAGGCCCTGAGGTGAGCCTGATTGGGTTTCTTTGGCTGGGTGACAATACTATTCTAGAAGGCTACTGTTGTAAGGAACACTTCGTATAGTAATCGCTATTAGTTAGCGTAGTTTAGTGTTTAATTATAGAGGTATACGGCCGCTCGTGTAATTTCTAGCTATAGTGTCTAGGGAAGGTTAGCGTCTAGTTGCATTACACAACTTTTCTCCTTAATTACACCCCCTAAGCGTTTAGCGCCTCTATTCTACGCTTAGGTGTTGGGTGCTAAAGGCTTGATAATAATACCTTCGCTAATACACTACTTATTAACGTCTTGTTTAACTAAGAAGATCTTATTATTAGACTTTATTACTTTAATTATAATCTTAAACTATACTTTTATAAACAGTGCGAATTTCTTTAGTAGCTTAATAATTATCCGCGCTAGTCTATTATCCTTAAAGTAAAAATCCTAAGCTATGCCTAAAAATCTATTAGTAATAAGTATCTAGCTTTTCTTGCTGGTGGAGCTTTCTTGCTTAAAGTCGTGGAAGTCAATAGTAATTCTTTTACTAGGGCTATTATTACTCTATCTAGCCTGTCTTCGTATTTGTCGCTTAAGTTTCGATCGTCTATAAGTATCGCATTGGACCGTGGTAGGTCCTTTAAGGCGCACTCTCTTAAAGTAATTTATAGTGTATTTAAGCGCCTAAGGTCCTAGGTAGCCTAATTATTTATGCTAGGTAATTACATCTACCTTCTAAGCTTGCCTTTTAGTGCGCGAGTTAGTCTTGTATATAGCATAAGTTACACTCTTTATCGTAGTGTAGCTTGTTAATATTCTAAACTCTAGTACCTATTAATTATATATTTCTTAGAGTTCTACGAGGACTATGTTGTCTCTTCGCTTAATTATTATTAGTTCTGCCTACGTATCCTACTAGAGGCCTTGCCTCTAAAGTAATTAGAAAGATACTAGATTGCATAGCAGTTCAGGACAGTAGGCAACGTTGTTAAGCCTTAGTATCTAATTCCCTTATCCGCTTCTAACGTGTAGATAGACGCTCCCATATCCCTTTATCTATACTCGTGATGAACCCGCCCATATAAAGTCTCCTGGCAATGGTGGCCGCATTAAGACAAACCAATCGATATTATTAAAGATATGGCAGGTGGTGCCTGAATCGAGGATCGCTAAGTAGCGCAATAGGTACGTGTTTGGGTCTGAGTGGTAGGATGCGGCATTGAAGCTCGCTAAGAGATTAGTAATTTTCCGTCTATCTAGTCATTTATTGTTAGCCTTAATAATTTAAGTTAGGGTAGGAGTGTGCGAGCGTTTAATAGTTAGTGTACAAGACTTCTATCTCTTTTCACCCCTTATACTTAACTAGAGATCCGGATCATGTTCTAGCTAGAACTTAATAAGCTTTACTATTACAGGGTTTGGTCTAAACTAAGCAGGCTACTTATTAGGATATACATAGAAATATTTCTTTAGATTGTGGCGTTGTTCACAAGCAGGGCACTTAGGGTTTAATCCACCTTTACCACTAACTATCGTTAGCTTATTATCTATATTCGTAGACTGCTTAGATTTAGTGCGTACACTATTATTTTATTATTTTATAGCCTAAGGTCTTCTTTAGTTTAATAATACTGCTTCGTCCACAAGAGAGGCGTCCCTGTCTATAGTCTAAGTAGGTTCACCACTGTCAGCGAGAGATAAACCTGCAGTAGTAAAGGCGCCCCTTTATTTACCCTTAACCAGGTACTAGAGATTCATATAGTCTTAGAAGAGTTTTATTATGTGTTTACGAGTAATCGCTAGGTCCTGTTTTCCTTATTAACTAAAGGTTATCACCTATTATAACGTAATATAGTTAACGGCTCTTATAAAGTCTGCTTTAATAGAGGCTAATATTACTAGCTCTAAAACGTTTACTAATTCTGCTTCGGTCGCTGCTTAATCGTATTCGGCGAGCCACGTGGCCCATTAGGTCGAGCTCCTTATTAGTTTAAGAGCATTTAGATATCGCGCTCGGGCGCGTTCGTATTCGTCTTCAAGATCTACGCCGACGGTGAGCGTTAGATTATTAATCCATTTCTTAATTAATTTATTAGGTAGACAACATGTCTTCTGTAGATAAGCTAAGATAGTTAATTATATAAAGGTGACGATCTTGTCAAGATCTACCTTTTTATCTCGATATAATTAATTAAGTAGCTTGTATACTTTTAGCTATAATTTATAGTAGTCGCTATCTTCTTTAAACGACTTTCCTCCTACTACTAATAGTTATAAAGGTAGTGTTAGTTCCTTATCTAGGTGCGCTACTATAAAGGCAGTGCTTAGTTAATATTTTTTAATTATTAGTGCTATAGGCAGCACAGGTTATAGAATTAGTTTAACTATTAATACTAGATTAATAATTCTCTAGATATTAAGAATATAACACTTTAATTTTAGTTGTTACAGCCAGGGCGTATAGTTAGTATAGTTAGTTAGGATTACTGTGGGATCTCTAAGGGTCGATAGGGCTATTGCAATTAGCTTAAGGTAGTGTTAGTTAAGGCAGTGAGACTCTTAATTATTAGATTTAATAGTGTTCTGTCACTTTAAGATAATGCGATAATAAGAGTTAATGGATGTAATAATTAATTGTGGAAACCGTGGATGTGCGCAAGGTGTCTATCTAGCGATGTTTCACGCTTGCACTATATAGGATAGTGCAGGGGCAATAGTGCGCCAGCCTCCCTTCTTTATCCTATCGCACTCTGGGCGATAGTTTAGGTGAGGAGACAGTAGATGGGTCGCACTCATACTGTAGGCAACAGTATAACTTACTGTGATTCACAGTAGGTTGTCTAATCTGACAAGAATACTAAGTAGATATTAATAATCTAAGTAGATAGATATTATCTATGGGCCTTAGCGACCTTAACACCATAAAATCTCGCGATAATCGACTTTATGGGCGTCTCTACAGCCTCATATTACGGGGCCAGATTTTGGTGTTGCGCGTGCACGCAGTGATGGCGTGCACGCACTGCCAAGAATCGGTATTAGTGCTCTCCGAAATACCGTCCCGCCCCACTTCGGGCAGCCGAAGTGGACCCAGCTTCCCGGAAAATATTTTCTATCACCTAATTTGTTAGTAAAATAATAATTATAGCAAACATTTACCCTATATTAATACCTATATTATGCTACTGCGTAGTTAACGTAAGCGTACAGCTACCTAGCTATTTAACGGGGGTTAAAATCCTTTAAAACGTGCGCGCTGGGCGCCTGTAGTAGCTGCTAAAGGTGCCAAATTATAGAGAAAAGTATCTAAGAAGGCTCCTCCTCTGGCGGAAGGTAACGCTATATCTAATCTAGTTAGCCTTAATTAGGATATTAAGCCTCCGTCTGCGCAGCCATTACTAGCAATTATATTATTTAGTAATCTACCTAGTAACCTGCCTAGTGACCCGCCTAGCAAATGTATATCTAATCTAATTAGCAACCCTACGCAGGGAGAAACTTAGGAAGATAAGCTAAAATTAGCTACTAGGGTATTTAAAGCAGAGTCGCCGTATATTACTTGTCGCTGGCAGGCCTTTATAGGTCCTAAAAAGGAGCTCTATAAGCCAAGATTTAATACAGAGTTTATCCCGGAGCACTACTACGCTAGTTAGCTTTAAATATAAATAAATAAGGTTACTTAAGACTTAGCTATAAAGATAACTCCGCTATAGAAAGTAATAATTAGGGACGTTTCTAGCTACGCGTATAGGCAAAAGACCCTAAAGAAGTAGAAGCTATAGTAATTACTTAAGCGTAGAGACGCTACTAGCTTTATTTATATTATAAAGTATGCGCAGCACCTAAGGAAG
Source organism: Bimuria novae-zelandiae CBS 107.79 (assembly GCA_010015655.1). Classification (NCBI taxonomy): domain Eukaryota; kingdom Fungi; phylum Ascomycota; class Dothideomycetes; order Pleosporales; family Didymosphaeriaceae; genus Bimuria; species Bimuria novae-zelandiae. The sequence continues at coordinate 387,083 of ML976687.1, forward strand.
TCCTTAATTAATATAATATATCTTAACTTTAACGCGACGCTTACTACTAAGTCTGTAGAGGTAATTAGTCCTATAGGCTAATAACGTAGTAAAGGCTCGTCTAGCTCCTAGGGCTAGGTTCGACTTACTACAACATAAAGGCAGCTATAAGAGCTGCTAGAGATCCTTGCTAGCCATGCTATCGCTGAGGGACCTTTAATAGCTATCCGCGATAAGTGGAGGTGCCAGGATACTCACTGTGGTAACTACCCGTACGTCTGCTGGGTCCAGCGTACGCCTAGCTAGCCTAATCGATTTGAGAACCATTTCCCAGTGAGCAGTAATATTGTAGCCATGTGGGCGCGCAACATCAGCCTCGAGAGGTGCAGCGTCGACGTGCCAGACGATACTGTACGCCTTGCTCTGCGTACAGCGAGGGACCTAAAGGCAAAAGAGAAGGCAAAGGAGAAGGCGCAACAAGGCTTAGCGTCTACGTCTGTGTTTATAGCAAATAGCTTTATAAGCGCGATTACTGCCAGCGCGCTGTCTGTTAGTTAGTTAGCACAAAGTTAGCTACTTACACGGCAGGCACCTATACCTGTAGCGCCCGCTATTAGCTCTGCGAGTGCTCCGAGCGTGCTAGCGCCAGCGTGGAAAGATCTAACATAGAGAGATCTGACGTACGAGAATAATATAGAGCTCTTATATTAGACTTGGCACTTCTTTAACTAGTAGATAGATTAGGCAATGGCTGCAGAGGTGCTAGAGATTAGGATGGTATTTAGAAGGGTTATTAAGGCTGGGCGGATCGATCTAAACATGCTAATAGATAGATCTAATATAGGCATGCTGTACAAGATTTAGAGAGATAATTTTAAGCTACTAATTGCACTGCTTCTGCGACTCCGTAAAATGGCATTTTAGTGGCAACTCTAGTATCCTGGACTTTCAGAGAGTGATCGAGAGGCATGTAGGGAGCTACAGCGGCAAGATAATGAGCAGAAACAGTAGCTAAGAGCTACTCAGGCAGAGGGCGGAGAGACGATCGTGTAGAGGTGATCGTGTAGAGGTGATCGAGCAGAGGGCGTAGAGGTGTTATCTTTAACGCGTAGGGCACGGGCCATATCCTATAGATATCGCCCGATATGATTACCTTGTTCGTATAATTAAACACTAACTTTCTCGCCTTATCTACTTACTGTACGCCTCACCCTCTGCAACTCTACTACTACGCTAGCTACACTAAAATAGATAATAGTAATTAATTTAATAGCTTTAGATTACCCTTATACTATTATAAGATTACTATATTTATATTATAGCAGGTGCTAGATTTCTGATCTCTAAAACTAACTCTGACAGAATATATCCAACTATGTACTACTAACGATAGTATAAAACCACTCTAGCAAATACTAAATATATACTATTAACTATAATATAATACCTCTACAGCGCCTACCTATAGTACCTAAAGAAGTTACCTGCAGAGCTTTTATAGTATATACTTAATATAGCTTCTTTTAGAAAATACTTAAATTTATCGTACGCCTTAGCGCCCTGGTAATGCTACTAAATCTAGGTCTTTAACGCCTTAAAGGTCTACTTAATTAGATTTATATTAGGTAAGTAAGGAGGCAGAAACTTTATAATCACGCCTGCCTCTACGCATATATTAGCTAGCCTTACTAATTAATAGATAGACGCGTTGTTAAGGACTATTACTAAGCGTTTTCCTAGCTAAGGACTATAGTGTAGAAGTACTTAATTAGTAATAAAGTCCTCTATTAGCTCCGCAGTAATCGCTCCCTAAAAAATTATATAGGCAAGGTATCTATTAACGTCTATAGCTAGTAGTAAGCTCTACCTCTTTAAGCGCTTGGCTAAGTAGCTAACGTAGCAGGCTATATTAACTTTACTCTAATTATACTTTTAATCCCTTATACGCTCATTGCAAGCGCTCTTATTAAAGTAAATAATTTAATTAGGTTAATAGATTTACTAGTAACGCGCTTAAAAGGCTTAATAAAGACCCTTATAATACTTCCTAGCTACCTTTAAGACTGCCTTCCTACTCTATCGCATAGCTTTAAGCTCTCTATCTAGAGTTATAAGGGATACCTTAACATTATACTTATTATATAAGAAGTCCTGCATCTTATCTATATAAGATATTAGCTTACTACGTAGTATCTTAAGCAGCGCGTCTTTATAGCATTACTTAAGTAAAGGTAGCCTACCACAACGTACGTATTTTAGCCTAATTAGCTTACTAAAGGCCTTTAGGTTAAGCCTATATTTACGTACTATTTTTAGGTCAACGCTAAGCTTTCTATAAATAGCTTTATTATTTTTTCTATCGTTAACGCGATCTATAATAGCCTAGATAAGTAATTACTATAGGCGGTGCCTAGTAGGTCTCCTTAGATCCTGTAGCATTGTTTACCTAGGGTGAATATTCCGTGTAATTATTTTATCGCTCACAAAACAGGTGTACGAAAGTGTTGGTGAGGAACCGATTACTAAGTGCTGACAGAAAAATCCGCCAAAGTGGGGCGGGACGGTATTTCGGAAACGACAATATCCCTACCGACGACGCTCGACATCTTCAACTTAGTCTTCGGAGTTCGGATTCTGTGGCGCACTTCAGCTGTCATTAATAGCCACCCTATCAGCAGCCACCGGCAGTCGTCCAGTCCCACTTGGGGCCCGCAGGACCGGGATCACTTATTGCAGTGCCGGAGATTGTGGCTGCATCGTTTGTTAGGTATCTACGCCGATAGTATTAATCTTCGCCATCTGGCATCTCCCGGAAGCCGGTCTTCCTCACAGCGCATCGACGTGCTTTCCTTCTCTCGCCGTCGCCGGTCACCCACGCTCGCACAACATCTGCATGTCACTGTAGACCTCGTGTCGCTCCTTTCGCTTCGCCTCCTACAAGCCGCGATTGCGCCATGCTGACACATTTACCGCCGCACGTCCTGAGTGCTTCGCCATACCAGTTCTACGCATCGCATCGCGAGGCGCATCCTGAGCTCCGATGGCTCCTTCCGCAAACGGCGCGACCGCGCACATGGCGACAACGACACTCAAGGTGGAGGGTATGACATGCGGCGCATGCACCTCCGCCATCGAGTCTGGGTTTCAGGGTGTTGGTGGAGTAGGCAATGTCTCAATCAGCTTGGTCATGGAACGCGCCGTCATACAACACGACCCCGAGACAATATCGGTCGACCAGATCAAAGAGATTATCGAGGACAGGGGCTTCGACGCCGATGTTCTGTCGACCGACTTGCCGGCTACACACAACACGGACGACCACTTCCTGAGCGACTCGGAAGATGAGGACGAAACCTCGGACAAAAACGTTGCGACGACTACCCTCTCGGTAGGCGGCATGACATGCGGCGCATGTACGTCTGCTGTTGAAGGCGCGTTCAAGGACGTAGCGGGAATAAAGTCCTTCAGCATATCCTTGCTGTCTGAGCGGGCTGTCATCGAGCACGACACCACACTTCTACCGCCGGAGAAATTGGCCGAGACAATAGAAGACGTGGGCTTCGATGCCGAGGTGCTGGATACCGTGGCCGCCACATCAGCGCCGAAGAAGAGCAAGGGCAGCAAAAGGCAGAAGACGTTGACCACGACTATCGCAGTAGAGGGCATGACTTGCGGTGCCTGCACCTCGGCCATTGAGAGTAGTTTCAAGGACGTTGAGGGTGTATACCAATTCAACGTGAGCCTGTTGGCGAACCGCGCTGTGCTTGTACACGACCCCGCCAAACTCACAGAGGACCAAATCGTCGAGATCATCGAAGATCGTGGCTTCGATGCCAAGGTCCTGTCTTCCGTGGACGGAAGCATGCAGAAGGATACTGCGACGAACGGACCTGTACACCTTAAAGTCTTCGGACTTGCAAACGCAAAGGCCGCGGAAGATCTAGCCACCCTGCTCATGAAGCGCCCTGGCATTTCGTCTGTAACCGTAAACTTCAGCACTTCGAGAGCGACCATCCATCGCAATCCCCAAATCATCGGTCTCCGTGCAACGGTCGAAGCAGTAGAAGAAGCAGGGTACAGCGCATTGGTTGCCGACCTCGACGACAACAATGCACAGCTCGAATCGCTCGCGAAGACCAAGGAAATCCAGGAGTGGAGACACGCGGTCATCTTCTCCGCCTGGTTCGCTGTTCCAGTCTTCCTCACCAGCATGTTTATCCCAATGTTCCTCCCTTTCCTGAATTACGGCGCTATCCGTATTATACCCGGTCTATACTTAGGCGATATTGTTTGCCTTGCCCTGACCATCCCCGTGCAATTTGGAATTGGCAAGAGATTTTATGTCTCTGCCTACAAGTCTCTTAGCCATGGCTCGCCCACCATGGACGTTTTGTTCGTTCTTGGAACTTCTACGGCTTTCTTCTTCAGCATTGCGACAATGTTGGTATCGCTGTTTAGTTCGCAACATACCAAGCCTACGACTCTATTCGACACTAGCACTATGCTCATCACCTTCATCAGTCTGGGAAGGTATCTCGAGAACTCAGCAAAGGGACATACTTCCAAGGCACTCTCCAATTTGATGTCCCTCGCTCCGTCCATGGCTACTATCTACGCGGATCCTATTGCTGCAGCCAAGGCTGCTGAAGGTTGGGACCTCGACGAAAAGGCCGACCGAAAATCTTTGGATGGCAACGCTGCTGAAGAAAGAGTTATTGCTACCGAGCTAATCGAGGTTGGCGACGTAGTTATTCTTCGACCTGGTGACAACATTCCCGCTGATGGTACTGTTACACGCGGCGAGTCGTATCTGGATGAGAGCATGGTCACTGGTGAAGCGATGCCGATTTTGAAAAAGAAAGGAGCCCGGCTTATGGCTGGTACCGTCAACGGCGCTGGTCGTTTGGAGTTCGTCGTAACTCGAGCCGGTCGTGACACTCAGCTCAGCCAGATCGTTCGCCTTGTGCAGGAAGCTCAGACTAGCCGTGCACCCATTCAACGCCTCGCAGACACCGTCGCCGGATACTTCGTCCCCATCATCATCACCCTTGGCCTTGCGACCTTTGTGTCCTGGATGGTACTCAGCCATGTTCTGCCGTACCCACCAAAGGTCTTTATGGATCATGCCAGCGGTGGCAAGCTCATGGTTTGCGTCAAGCTCTGTATTGCGGTTATTGTCTTCGCTTGTCCTTGCGCCCTAGGTCTTGCAACTCCAACTGCGGTCATGGTCGGTACCGGTGTTGGTGCTGAACAAGGCATTCTTGTCAAGGGCGGTGCCGCACTGGAGACTGCTACTAAGGTCAATCACATCGTCTTTGACAAAACCGGTACTTTGACTGTTGGCAAGATGAGCGTGAGCCAGGCTGACATCTTGGGTGAATGGGCTAGCCCGCAAAAGAAGAACCTCTGGTGGACTCTGATAGGTCTTGCCGAGATGGGCTCTGAGCATCCGATTGCAAGAGCCATTGTCAATTCAGCAAAGGAGCATCTTCGTCTTGAGCCTGATGGCGTACTCGATGGTGCAGTAGGTGACTTTGAGGCTGTCGTTGGTAAAGGTATCACCGCAAACGTCGAAGCTGCCGGTTTCAACGAGCGCACTCGCTACAAGGTTCTCATCGGTAACGCCACGTTCCTTACGATGGAAGGCGTCGATGTCCCAGACTTTATCGAAGAACCCCTTACTCCCGCTGCGAACGCCAATTCATCAGGACAAGCGCGCTCAGCTGGCACTACGACCATCCACACTGCTATCGGCAAGACCTACACTGGTACTCTGAGTCTGTCTGATACCATCAAGCCTTCCGCCCGCACTGCCATTCTCGCCCTTCGTCGTCTCGGCATAACCTCCTCCATCGTCACCGGCGACACATCAGCCTCTGCCCTCGTAGTCGCAGCAGCAGTCGGCATCGACCCCGAGGACGTCCACGCATCCGCCACCCCAGCCGACAAGAAAGCCATTGTCGCAGACCTCCAATCCCGCGGCCAAGTCATCGGCATGGTCGGCGACGGAATCAACGACTCTCCCGCCCTCGCTTCCGCCGACGTCGGCATCGCCCTATCCACCGGCACGGACGTCGCCATGGAAGCCGCCTCCATCGTCCTCATGTCCAACACAGACCTCCTCGCCATCCCCGCCTCTCTCTGCCTCAGCAGAGCCATCTTCTCCCGCATCAAGCTCAATCTCGCATGGGCCTGCATGTACAATTTCATCGGCCTGCCCTTCGCTATGGGCTTCTTCCTCCCCTGGGGCCTATCCTTGCATCCCATGGCTGCTGGCGCCGCAATGGCGTGTTCTTCCGTCTCTGTGGTCATGAGCTCGCTGCACCTCAAGTTCTGGCATCGCCCTAGCTGGATGAAGGTTAGTCTCCTGGATCCTGGCGCGGATGTCAGCGAGAAGGATATCCAGAAGGAGAATATTCAGAAGAAGGGCGTGTTTGGCACCGCGCTAGAGTGGGTGAAGGATGCGTGGGCGGCGCGCAAGAGGAATCAGGAAGAGGCTGGGTATGTGCCGTTGAGGGATATGGGCGAGAATTGAAGATAGGGACGATGATGTTCATGTTGTTTATATGTTGTTGCGCGTTTTAGGATCCCACCCTCTGCTTTTGTATATGTTTCTTTTCCGTTCTGTTAAATTTGCTTTGTGTATTTGAGTTGAGATGGTACATAGTCAAAGATATGTGCAAACATATTAGACACGCACACCCGAGATACTGTGAACCTAAGATGAGGCTGAAAAGTGATGATATGCATAATCTACGAAGGGTGAGCGCTGAGAGCGTATATACCAGCAGTCAGGGGTCACCGCTCCTCCGGGAAGCTGCATACGCCAGCAATCAGGTGTCACCGCTTCTCCGGGAAGCTGCATATGCCATATGAAACATAACCAATGAAGGGAAACGAGCCATCTGCAGGCTGGCAGCCTCACCGGAAGCTTCACCCATCACAGATACTCCACGTCTCCCTAAGTGAATGATGATATGAGAACACATGGACTACATATCAAACTAGCCTATCAATATTCACGACAATGATATGTTGCCTTCCTCTATTTGACCAGATCTGACACTGCTTAACGAGTGATTACCATCTCAAAATTTCCCAAATCTATCTTCGCATTGCCTCACATATGCATCGTGGGAACCCAGGGGCGCACATGTCTCAAAACACAGGTAGCATCTACCATCAATATCCTCGCTGTACGCACCACATTTGAAATAGCACAAGAGAGTTTATTGCATGTGCATGAGGGAACATATTAACCTTATATTTGTCTTCCATTAACTTAATAAAGAGTTTGTCTCTTTACTTACCCTTTAAAATCCCTAATCCTCATCCCCAAACTTCTAAAATATATACAAAGAAAACCCCCCCTTCTACGCCAAAACATCACAAAGCGCATTATACGCTTCCTTCGCCTTAAACCCCTGATTAAACAGTAACGGATTCTCCCCCTTCCTCCAACTATCCTTATCACTCACCCCCCACACCGTCACGCCCACACACTTCTCCTTATTAAGACACGCCTTCACCGCTGTTGTATAATCACTTGCACTCGCCCCTTTAATATCCAACTCCGTCATCGCACACTCGCTTACATTCGCGCAGACGAGTTTAAGTGCAGCAGGGACATCGGAAATAGGCCATGTACCCCCGAGATGACTCTGCGGCCCGACGCCATCGATAGGGACGCCGGCTGCGACCCATTTTTTTACGGCGGCGGCGAGGCCTTTTGTTTTGGCGTAGGAGGGGGAGTCGAGGTTGTAGTCGTTGATGTAGAGTTTTGCGGTGGGGCCTGCGGCGCGTGCGGTTGTGAAGGCTAGTGCGACGAAATCCTCACCTAATACATTGTAGAAGACGCTGGAGCGGAAACCGCCATCTTCTGCGAACCTATACGCAGTATTAGTAGGATGTTAATGGGGAATTGGGGGAAAAATACTGACATTTCGTTTACTACATAAACCTTCCCCTTGTACGCGCCTATGAGTTTCTGAATATGCGACACCATGACCTCGCTCAGTTTCGTTTTATCCGTAATAGAAGACACCCACGTCGGTAACTGGCTGTGCCAAACCGTGGTATGTCCCCTTACTAATTTTTTTATTCGTCTCTGCGAAATTGACCAGGAAATTCGCGCTGTTGAGCGTGAGTTTCCCTTTGGTGGCTTCGGTGGCGTCCTACTTCATGCTGTTTTCGGGCGTGAGTTGGCCGAAGTTGTCTTTGATGATTTGTGCGGATTGGCCTGAGGATAGGAGGCCACGGTCGGAGGCGGTGCCGAGATATTTTTTGCCGTGGGCTTTGAAGGCGGCGTCGAGTGAGCATTTTACGCCGTTGGCGCCGGAGCCGGAGGGATGGGGGCGGCGGGTATGCTGGCGGCGCTGGATGCTGCGACGGGTTGTACGACGGGCGTGGGGGAGGCTATGAGTGTTGCGAGTGTTGAGGGGAGGGCAACTGGAGCAGTGCCATTGCCTGGTGCTACAGTCGGTTCTACTATGACACTCGTTGCGTTACTGGATGGAATTGGAGCACCAGAGGGGTCCTGTGGTGCCACAGTCGTGGACAGAGCATCTGGAGCTGGAGCTGGAGCTGGAGCGGGCGCTGGGCCTGATCCGTTGGGGTTTCCTCCAACACACTGGGAGTAATAGTCATTGTGTTTGGTACATGTCCATCCCTCCGCACAGGCTGATTCGCCCTGGAAGCTCTGGCCTCTGCATTGTCCGTACGGCTAGACGGCAGCGAGAACAGCGGTAGAGGAAGACAGGAAGGTGACCGCAAGGTAGATCGAAGTGCCACGCATGTGAACCATGATTGCCGATTTGTCTTGGGAAATGTCTTGAAGTATGTGATTTGGTGGTACATGAAGTAAATCTAGAAGCTAGCTTCTGTATAGAAAAGAACGAAAGTGATGAAGCACGCTTCTAGAATGAATATAAAGGTATTGAAGTCGGAAAAGAATGACCGATAAGATGGACCAAACTGAATCGTAGAGATGGGAAAGTTGATTTATAGGTACATCGGCATCCGCAGAGCCTCACCTCACAGGAACACCAAAATCGTGATTCCACCCACACGACCGTGTGGGGGGTTCCTGTAGTATGAAATTGTTCGCCTGAACAAGCTGATTACTAGAATCACGTTCTTTATCCGCAAAAAGCTGGCGCTGTTGCGATAAAGAGACCAAAAGCCAAGATGCAGAGTTTTCGCTCTGCCAAGACTTGGTCAAAACCTTTCACCCAAACTAAGTACCGCTCAGGCGACTACTACTACTTGTTCAAGCTTGAGGTTTTCCCCTACGAGGTTTTTACTCAAGGTACAAGGCAGCTTGCTAACTCGTACGAGGTCCTACTTCGTACGAGGTAGGGGGAGGAAGACAGTACGGGAGCAGAGCTACAAGGGCGAGGGAGAGAGGGGCAGGACAACAACACCCTCACAGATGAGGGCCGGCTACTATAGGTATCTAGGTGCCTGTAGTAGCAGGTAGACCTATTAAAGGGAGGATGGGCTATGTACAACAAGGCTACTCTGATAGTAGCCAGCCGGCAGGCACGAAATGCTTTCTGTAAATACAGCTTAGCACGTCCCCATGCCCCACGGGAGGCTAGAACGTTACGTTCCTGGACGTTAATCAATACTACTACTACTACTACTACTACTACAGAGCCTCACCTGCAGCCTCAGGGCGGGAGCGGGTCAATCGCGCTTAAGTGGTGAGAACATTGTTTCATGCACTCGTGAAACGCTGTCCTGAAGATCATGGCGGTTTGGAAATTAATCCGTCTCTCAGACCGGTGGTTGAAAAGCAAAACGCGCGGAACAATGGAAACATGCAACTGCGTGAGCAGTGTCGGGTTGGAGGCTGCGGATCAACGCTTGTATTGCTATCTGTTGTCGTGTTGTGATGTTCGTGTACAGGAGCTCTCAGCTCTGAGGTAAGCGCACTTGCCCACCGGGCAGTACCTGCTACAACAAGATATCATGTGACTCCACCCACGTGGTTACAAAACATAAGGCGCCAAGGTCACCCAAACAGGTTCTCGCACGACTCGGCCCAGCTGGTGTCAGCGTCGGACGACAGCACCGTCAAGATCTGGGATGCCAGCAGCGGCGCGTGCCTGCAGACACTCAAAGGGTACGACTACCGTGTCCGTGCGCGTAACATGTTGGTTCAGCACTTGGCGCGGTTCGGCAAATGGCGCACCCCCGCATTTTCCACCCAATCCTTCACCCACCCATAACTCAGCCAATATGGATCCAATTGACAAGGCAATTGAAGAAATCGAATCGCGCGGACCAGGAGAAGAATTCTCGTATCGAAAAATAGCGAAAAAATATGGTGTACCAGACACTACGTTGAGGAGGATACACCAGGGCAAAAACGTGCCGATGAAAGAGCAACAACTCCAACGGCGAAAACTTACCCCTCAACAAGAACTGGAGCTTGTAAGCTATATAGAAAAGCTTACAGGCCGTCGTCTACCACCTACAAGGGAGATGCTGCAGAATTTTACTTTATTAATTACAAAAACCAACGGCGAACAACCAGTAGGAAAAAGCTAGGTTACCCGATTTATCAACCGTTACAACGTCGAAATCACCCCCTATTAGGTTACTGGAATGGATCGCGCGCGCCACCAAGCTGATTCAGGGGCTAAATACAAGCAATTCTTTCAACTTCTGCTAGAGAAAATGGAGGAGTACAATATAGAGCCTCGTCACACGTACAATATGGATGAGAAGGGCTTCCTTACAGGAGTGATTGGAAGAAGCAAAAGGATCTTCAGCAAAGCTATGTGGGACCGCGGGGAAGTGAAATCAGCCCTCCAAGATGGCAACAGAGAGTGGATGACCATCCTAGCTTACGTCTGCGCTGATGGAACTGCGTTGCCACCAGGGCTACTATTTGCAGCTGCCAATAACGCTCTCCAATCGGCCTGGGTAGAGGATATTGAGGCTGGGAAGCATGAGGTATTCGTCACTACATCTCCTAATAGATAGACCAACAACGATATAGGCCTTGCGTGGCTCGAGCAGGTCTTCGATCGGTATACAAAAGCGAAAGCTCGTCGATCCTACCGACTACTGATCGTGGATGGCCATGGGTCCCACGTAACGAGAGAGTTTATCGACTACTGTGACCACAATCGGATTCTCCTTATAATATTCCCCCCTCACAGTACCCACACGCTGTAGCCCCTTGATGTAGTACTCTTTAAGCCTCTCTCATCAGCCTACTCAAAAGCCCTCACTACCTATCTCCACGAGGCCCAGGGGCTACTCTTAGTAAAGAAAGGAAACTTCTTCCCTCTCTTCTGGGAAGCCTGGACCATCTCCTTCAAGAAGAAAACGATTCTAAAGTCCTTTAAGGCCACTGGTATATGGCCCCGTAACGCTGAGGTTATCCTTCAGAAATACAGGCCATCAACTCCAGTGGAGCAGGATTCAAGAGAGAGCAGTACCTCTGTACTCAGCGGCAAGAATTGGCTCAAAATCGAGACCCTCGTGCGTAATACTGTGAGGGAGGAGGGCAGTAGGGAGGTGCAGAAGCTGAAGCGTTCTCTCCACCACATCTCTGTTCAAAATGACATCCTCCACGCTGAGGTACAAGGCCTGACAAAGGCCCTACAAGTCAAGAAGAAGCAGCAGAAGAAGAGCAAGCCTCTAGACCTGCAACAACGCAGGGAGTACCACGGTGGTGCAGTTTTCTGGTCCCCGAGGAAGCTGAGGGAGGCTAGAGTACGCGAGAGCGTTGTAGATAAGGAGAAAGAGAAAGTAGAACTCGAAAAAGCGCGTAAGAAGGCAGAAATAACCTTAGCTAAGCTACGTAACCTGCAGGAGAAGAAAGAGAGAGAAAGGTTGAGGGTTAAGAAAAGGGAGGAAAAGGAGAGGGTCGCGGCGGAGAAACAGGCTGAGCAACAACGGATGATTCAGGAGAAAGAAAACTCTGAAAAGGCTATACAAACTTCCTAAAAGGGAAAGAGGAAGGCCTCAAAGCCTGCCGCAGCGCCAAAACAGAAAAAAAAGCAACGTGTGGTGGTTGCTGAGGGTAGGGGGGGATAGGGGTGATGAAATGGGGCGTGATCCAGCACCCACAACAACAACGCGCCGTGGCCGCAACATCAAACTTCCAGCAAAATTCCAGTAGTACATCTTTTTCGCAGCAATTTATATAGTAATTGAATGAATTATTAGAATATTCTAGCTATTGTGGATGACTCAGTAACGAGGTGTTGTAAACTGCGTGATTTGGTTGGGGTGCGCCATTTGCCGAACCGCGCCAAGTGCTGAACCAACATGTTACTATACTGCATCGCTGTTACGACCACGAACCCCACAAGGATGAAGAAGCCAGACAATTACGCCAAGAGAGTAATTGTTGACGAAGTAGCAGAGTTAACGGGACCTAACAGGGCGCGGGGCAGCTTAGTCAGCAGTCACGTGACGAAGTCCCGTATAAAGGGAAGTCCCATAGGACTACCGTAGTCCCTGGGACTACAGGGCCTTGGCGGGACTACAAAGAAGGAATAGGCTAGTATATAGTGTGGCGACTTTCCTATTGTTGTTTCCTTCCTCGTAGTTAACTTATATATCTTCTGTGCGAGTACGTTCTCCTATACAGACTAATAGTTATCTTATTCGTTATAAGATTAGATTGTCTAGCCGCGCTAAGTGTCGCATTAACTTGTACCACTGAATAATCCGTGAAGCACCACGATACCTTACCGCCCTAACCCGGATCGGAACAAGGTGTGAGAGCCTCATAACATATAAGGACTACTAGTACCTAGTCCTAGACTATCCAAAGAGATTAAAGAACTTCCAACTAGTACAGGCTACGTAAGCTAAGGTTATAAAGGCCTTAAAGGATCTAAAGTAAGCTAAGAGAATTAGTAATATCCTTACAAAAAATAGGATAACTATTAAGAAGGTAGATAAGCTAATAAAGCTTAATAATAAAAAGACATTAATTAGTTATAATTAAAGGTTTGCTACCTATAGCTTATTCTCTATTATATAGCTATAACAGGTGTAGTAGAAAGCGCTACCTATAATCATTAACTAATAAATTTTAGACCTTAGTTCTAATATTTATATCTGTAACTCGACTTGTTTTAGATAGATAAAGACACGTAAGGCAGAACTAGAGGATATTCTCTTTATAAATGGATTAATAGTACCTATATAAGCCTAAGGAAAAGTTACTTTTAATATAAATATACCTTATAGTATAAGTTAAATTTAGCTTATAGATATTACTCTTGTAGAAGGTTTCTTTACGAACGTTATAAGCCTCTTAAGATGCTAAGTAGTAGGAGTGCAGTTTAACTTAAAATAAAATATAATATATTAGTATTATCTATTAAATGTTATCTGCTTACTATAGCACAAGGATAGCTATTAGATTATTAATACTAAGGATAATAACTAACTAACGCTAAGTAGTTTTTCTGCAGCGCTCTAGCAAATATATAAGGCCTTAGAAGAAAATTAACGTTTAATTATAGTATCCTATATTAAAGCTTATAAGCTATTTGCCTATGCAAACAAGAAAGCAATTAATTATATAAATAAAAACGTAAGAGGGATAGCTCTAGATCTAGATACCTAAGCACTTTAATTATAAGAATACAATATATGCATTAAAGCAAAATTAGTAGCTTAAGTAAGTAGACGCTAGCCTAAAGAACAGGCTAAAAGGCTATTATTGGGAGGACTTGTTGCACTAGTGCTAAAAGGAAATACTTAATAACGAGTTACATTGGTTGATCTATTTCTTCTCTTCGTTCTATCTACTGAGGAGCGAAGTACATCGCGGGGTATGGAAGCTAGTCCCATATGGGGCTCGCTCCACACATGTAGTGTTTTGCAACACGACAGAGGCCTCGAGATTGTTAATCCGACAGCTATTCTATTATATTATAATTAATCTTATGTAGCTTATCCCTACAGAGGAGACCTGCTATAATAGAGACTAATACTTGCTATACGCCGTGTGCGAGTACTTAAAGTAGTATAAAGTAACTATACTTATAGACAAGTTACTGCACTTAGTAGTACTAGCTCTAAAAGTAATAATTAATAAAATCTAACGTTAGTATAGGTATATTATGCGAAGTTTAGGTATGGTTCCTGCGTCTGCGACGAATGATCTTCAGCCACACGCATCCTGACGCCAAACTGGGTTTTATTTCTCCAGTGGGGCTCTGGTGCCAGCTCACCTCATTCCCTATATCTGCTTCTTGACGAGAACAAGTACGGTAACTTCCAAAGGTTGCATGAACACACAATTGTCCTCATCACCATCCCGTAAACTTCACGGAAAGGAACGAAACACCAGCGAGGAAAACCACGAGCATTACTAGTTAGTCGGATCCCGTAGGCCGGGCTCTAGTCACGCAGCGGGGTACGCCAAGGTGTGGTTAATATATCTAAATACCCGGTGCTCTGGTTAGCCCCCACCGCCAATCGTACACGAGACTCAAGGATTTGGTATGCCTCCCGGCTCAGCCTTACGCCTGGGCCACCCCTTGCTTGATCAGTGGACCACAAATACGCCATTAGCGTGTTCTATAGTTCTTCCAGAAGAGCTGCTTCGGTTCTATCGGCAGCGAGCACTCGGACGAAGACATATATGACCACAGCTACGCGTAACTGATCAACCAATCAGGCAAGCGACTGTAAAAGTAACATTCGCCGGGCGGCAATTGGACGGGCAACATCTTGATCATCGAACGACTTCGTTAATATCGGTTGGGCATCGATACCGTCAACATGGACCAGGGTCTTGGGCCTCCACAACAGTCCCCAGACGATTATTCTGCAAGAGAGAGACGAGAAAGAACTGGTGTCGCGGTAGGCATCTCTTTGGGTGTAATTATACTCTTTGCAGGGCCCTTGTGCCTGTTATACTTTGCAAATTGGCGCAGACGACGGAGGAATAAAAAGCTGGGACTGGGAGATCTCGAGGGAACAACTGCTGTGTCGCATAGCGAGAAAAATGGCACGACTTGGTTTGAGCATACAGCAGTTTCTACACTCACGACAACAGTACTCACACCAGAGGATGCTCTGCCTACTGAGGCTGAGATCGAAGAATGGCGAGCACTTCAGCGCGGTCGGAAGAAGACGGGCCCTGAAGGACTAAAGCGAGCCCCGACGGCGACATTGGACAGCAGCTGTTCGACCTCTAAAGCCATCCAGCCGTTTACACCGAACGAGATCCTGGGGCTAGACAAAGCCTCTTACTTACGGAATTTGCCCGTAACAGGTGGTCCATCGTCAACCACTGGAGGGCCGCCAACCATAACCGTGGTTCCATCGCAGGTTCCTACCATCGCGAAGCCTGAGTTCGCAAGCAAGTCAAGCAACAAAGGTCGGAAAGTCTCAGACAGCGACGAATGCGTTAGTCCTTGGGTGGTCGAACATGA
Organism: Bimuria novae-zelandiae CBS 107.79; assembly: GCA_010015655.1. Lineage (NCBI taxonomy): Eukaryota > Fungi > Ascomycota > Dothideomycetes > Pleosporales > Didymosphaeriaceae > Bimuria > Bimuria novae-zelandiae. The sequence goes on from ML976687.1 coordinate 402,484, forward strand.
ACCAAATCCAGTCATATTCAAGCATTTGCTGGGGCCGAAGGACGAAGTATTTGGTAACGGAAGCTCGGCTTATGAACCTCAGGATCGGGAAATTTCTTTCTACGAGAGTCGTCCCAATAACATGATGGATATCGACGGTACGTACCGCCTCGTTGAATTCACAGTTCTAGCAACGATGTACCCCATGATATCCAGCTAAATACATTTTGCTTTAGAAGAGAATCAACGCAGTCAGGAATTGGAGCACAATGCCGATGGTCCTAACCTCACAAGTGAGCGGGAAAACTCAAAAGAAAGCAGTTCTTCAGAGGATGCTTCGACTTCCTCTCCATCCGCCAGCAACAATTCTCAGGACTCCTCCGACCCACTCATGTCACCAAAACAGCTGGAAAGAGATTCACAATCACCCACCTCGTTCAGGGTGCCGGACGTGTATCAGCAGCTTGCATTAGCATCCGGGAGCGAGCAACAAACCGCTCAAGTACCGGGGAATACGACTTGCAGTCGTTGCAGCCGCGACTTTAAGACCACTGGACAGCTAAAGTAAGACTGATTTCCATCATGCATCCAGCTATGTTACAGCTTTACCCTTTCTCGTCTCGTTGTCACTCACTTAAGTACAGCGCGCACATCCATCGCAAACACGTTCGCCGTTACTCATGCTCCATCTGCCCGAGTAGCTTCCACCTGAAAACCGATCTGAAGCGCCACAAGCTTACCGTGCACCGGAAAGAACTCCCGATTGAAGCGCGTGGCTTCCGGTGCCCCAATCAAGGATGCTCGATTCCTGAGAAGACCTTCCTGCGCCGGGATAACTTCGACAGACACGTGGCGAGATGTGTTCGGCGAACGGAATCTGAACATCCGCGGACAATGAGTGATTAAATGATGTCTGTGGGAGCGAGCGGATGATTTGCCCGAGGTGGGAACTCAACGAGTGCACAGCTTAGCGTTTGGGCAAGAAGATATCGAGGACGGATGTTAAGTACTATTCGATTCAAACTCGCTCTAGTTCGTCTTCCCGACACTCAGCTATGTTGGAAGTCTGTTCAAAATGAATGGCATCGATTTTCAGCTGTGAGCAAAGACGGAATGGCGGGGCAAGAAGCTAATGGCAGAGCGGGCCGACGAACCGATCTGATTACTCCAAGACCCACTCGGGTCCTCACTCCCTGCAGAACAAGATGGGGGCCAGATGCATAGGCTAAGAGCATATGCTTTACAAACGCGCGTGGTTTGCCAAAAATATTGGGCGGAAACCAGTTACTGGAGGTAAATATGACTTGGAAGGTCGATCGAAGAGTGAGAGCAAAACAGAGATTGCTCACAGCGTAATCTTGCATTAGTTGCGATGATACAGAGCACTAGAGCTTGGTCGCATCACTTGCAGCAGAGCGGTGACTACCCTCTTCAAGAATAAACGTTGCCTGACCTGGTGCCATACAGGGAGCCCTACGGAAATCTTTCTAGGAAAGGAACCAGTGGCTATTGTGGACTCTATAGCCCAGGAGATTCGTGATGTAAAGTTTCATCGAATTTCTACCAAATAAGTACCCCGGTGCTTCCCGGATGCTACTCGTTCGCCATGCTCGTGTAAGTTCGCAAGACTATGCCGCGCCTCCATAGTTTTTGAAAATACAGTGCAGATGAACGCAGAAAATGGAGGGAAACCTCGTGGAAAATTCCATATCGTCAAACGCCATGTCTTTTACAACAAGTTCCTAGCATGCCACACGATCAAAGAAACGCTCAAAGTCATGGCAATTGTCCAAGAAGTATTTGGCCACTTGCCAACCGTCAGGTCCACCTCCTCTCACCCAAACAGATTAGCGCTCTCGGAGCCCTATCTCAGCGTCTGTCATGAAGAAGGACGGAGGTACTGAGGGATCCATGAATGGATCAGAGAAGATTTCCTCCGCAGTCACGAAGCCGGGAGGGGTGACTGGATGATGCGGCGTCGGGATGAAATCCAAGTCATCGCGGAGATCTGGGTGGTCCTCGGGGCTCAGTGCTTGGATGAAATCCATGGTATTGCGAAGCCATGAGTCGTCCTCTGTGCGCGAAGTATATCCACCATGACCAGTGTCCGGTCGGCGAGATCCGAAAGCGTTCTGTTGAGGTCGAATGCCTCCGCTATCATTCTGTGGCACGATGTGATCAAGTACCGAACGATACGCCAAGCGATGCCGATCCCTTGTCAACGAGAAGGCATCGTTCTCATCCGAACCCATTTCAACATCCTGGTTGAACGTTGCGGCCTGGAGCGAGCTACCTACGAAGCCGGTTTCGCCAATGGACGTTCTATTTAGATAGTTACTGAACAGATGGTCTGAGCTCCCAGTAGCGGGAGATGCTTGCTGTCCGGGGAAACGTGAGAATGGCTCGAAGGTGGGCCGTGAGGGAGTAGAAGGACGCCCCGTTTCTTGCCGAAATTCATCAGTCAGGGTTTGTACCCTAAGGGGCGGTACCCGAGAAATTCCCGCTGCTGATCGAAGTGCCTCTGAAACTTGCACGTGGTTTGCGAAACGTACCTCCTTGGCGGTTGGGGTGCTGGTCTGCTTCGCGGGCAACAAAGCATGAACTACTCCCGTAGGACGGAGCCCAGCAGAAGCACGTTGGGGGAGCTGGAAGCCAGGAGAGTTGAATACCGTACGGAGTGGCTTCTTCGGCGCAGCTTGGATCTGTGGCTCAACATCATCATCGTCATCATCATCGCTATCGTGAGCACGTTTGCGAATGGCCTTCTTTTGGTCCTGAATCCGACGAATTTTGCCCCGCACGGCGTGCGAAGTGCGGTTAGGAAATAGCGCGAAGATTTCCTCCTGTCCTAGATCTTCATGCAGGGCATCCTTTAGCTTCTGAGTATCCGCCGCGTTCCAGAGAGCCGGGCCGCTGACAGGCTTCGTGACTGACGGTCTATCCCTCAGTGGAGTCGTAACCTGCTCCGAATCACTCGCAGACATGACTGAAGGCGAAGAGTGAGTCGGCGTCCCCGCGTCCAGCAAGTCTTTGTTTCGCTTATAGCGATGTCGCAGTGCAGACGAGGACCGGTCGGGAAATAATACATGTGTTTGAACAAGATCCATGCCATTGAGAATTGCATCGTTGAGCTTGTGGTCGCCCTGTGCAGTCCAAGGTGGAGGCAGCTTGGTATTCGTGCCTGCCTTTGAAGTTTTCATCGTCTGTACGGCTACTGTGGTTGACGAGTCTCCCTGAGAAGTGTGCTTCTGCGCTTCCAGCTTCAGTTTAGCATCCTTGATTTTATGGCGTAGTGAATCATTGGAACGACCAGGAAACATTGATTTGACCTGCTCGAACTTGACACCGTTCCGTACGGCGTCTTCGACTTGGGCGGTGTCATCAGGGCTCCAACGGCTGCCACCTTGAGGAGCTAACCTCTGCATGGTAGCCTTGCTATGCTTATAGTCTTCAGGTGCGTAGCTCATTGTTGCTAGGAGACGTTGAAGAGCGGTGATGTGCAACGGTGGAGGCTAACCTTGGGAGTGATCTGTCGTTGAAGGTTGCTCAGGAGTTGCGTTGATAATAGGTCGGGTTAGTGAGACTCGAGTGCGGTTTCTATAAGAGATTGTATCAGCGAAGATGTTTGCGGGCACGGGCCAAAGCACGTGCGGGCCCTTTTCGTCTCATAAGTGAATGTTCATCTCACGTGCGTGCGCAATGCACTCACTAGCTCGGACAGGCCAGGCTACAGCCTTTCAAATCAACCTACTTGACTACACCGCTTCCATTTTCTTCTTCTTGTTAGGTGTCGTTGGTACTGTAGCGTCTTTTGCTATAGAGTTTGGTCAGGATAGGGTATGAGCTGGGTTCTTCCAGGCCGTGAAGAACGCTAGAAGGAACCTAAACAGTATATATTTGAATATACTATTGTTTATACATTAAAAGCCGTACTATAACGTTTCTGGGATCGTTCTAGTATATTTTCACATTTGTTGAATTAATTATGAAAGCCCGCGTATAACGTGTTCGGATAACCCCTACTACACAAAGACATGGAAGTCAGGATCTCAAAAAAATTCCCACATGGGTTTATATAGAAGAACATGTACCATCCGAACTGTTTGCAACCTTCCACGCGGTTCTAGCACCTAATTGATCGACGCCCGTGACGCTTGGGCTCGGCGTGAAGCCAGTGGACTAACATCTGCAGAGTCAGGACATGTTTGAATCGAATTGACCCAAGAATATAACTATACGACTACTCCACCTATTGCTCAGAAACCGATTGGGTGATGTCATATAATAAGTAGTAAAATTTGAGATGCTTTGGGTCGGAATGGCTGATCGCGATGTCGCGCAAGGGTTGTGGGATAGAAGTAGGGTCGATAGATAGCTTGAAGATTCTACCTCTGACGTAGGGTTGCGCAAACTTTACTATCGTTTCCCCCCATTATAGTACTTCTTTAACGCGCTTCTCGCTTGTTACCCTATTACATATATTGAACAAATCACCGCCTTGTGCGAGGTTTGCTCCCTTGAGGGGAAATAACTACTTGCATTCCCTGAGATTTGCAATTCTTTCGTTACTTCTTCAGAACTGATAAAGTTGTAAAAAAAAAAAAAAAAAGAGAGAGAGGGAAAGAGGGTAATCCCCAAGCATTAAGCTTGCGGTCGTGCTCGCTCAGTTTAGCAGTCAAAATAATCACATTATACTGCTGAATGCGGGCCCCATGGTCTGGACGCGTGAGGTCATGCTACGGATTTCCTGGGAATCTGGACTTAACAAAGAGCTCTGAGAGGTATATATCGAACATGAAGTCTGCTAAACTGGCTAGTCATATCTCTACGCATCATAGATGAATGCGGGGAAGCATCACAAGTAATAATTATAGCGATGGGAATATAGATCAGGATCTGAGGGTTCCTTTAAGATGTGTTGGGGCCGGAGCGGAGCATCGCCCGACACATTGTTCCTGTAGCCATGGCTGATCAATGGGTATTCACTTCTATCTGCATTTCGAACCACAATCATATACTCGGTCAATGGCTCACTACGTCCACGGGTACAGATCATTTCGGCCCAAGGAAGGAAGAAAAACTTTACAAAGATTAGCAGAACTTGAGAGCAGGCTGTGCCATGCACGACAACATGGAAAACCTCGGTGATGTTGCACGGGCCATCACACTCGAGTCTTTTGCGCCTCAACTTAGGTGTCTACGTCATTAAACACCTATACCAAACCGCTCCTTCCTTTCACTGATTTACATGGGCCGAGCGTAGGCCTAGCGTATAATCTGATATCTATAAAGCATAAATGACCCACCGCCTCACGGCTCACTCAGGAAACACCAAACCTTCGCTGGGCTGATTGCCACCATACACCGATTGACGAAGATCTGTAGGTAGGTATCCCACACATGAATGCATCTAAGACCAGAAATATAGTATTATGCAAGGAACTGACGCGTGCAGTAGGAAAGATCATCTTTGTATAGAGTGTACCGCTACACTCAAGCCAGCGACACTCGATTTAGCGAAGACTACTGTCCGAGACCGAATACGCTCCAGCGCAGCCTGCAACCATGGAGTCCAATCAAGAAGGTACTGTGACATCTCTCCGACAAACAACGGCATGGTACCCACGTTGAGCACACTGCTTCACGTCTGAACGGGCGTCTCGTTTCGCTGCAGCTCTACCAATCAATTTGAAAATATACTAACGGGTGCACTGTAGGACATGACAACCTCGTGTGTGATTCAGCCGCCATGCCCGAATCATCGGTCAAAGACGGCGTAGAAGAAGTGCAAGACCAAGGCCAATATCCACTCTTACAGCTCAGCATAACGATTCTGAATGAGCTCGAAGCGTCAGAAGCAAAACGCGTCCTCGTCAAGAACAACTTCAAGGCGACGACATGGCCAAGCTTCTTCTTGTCAGTCGAAACTGCGCGCCAAACCTTCCATCACACTGGCCAGTCATGGTCACTGGAGGACGACGTGACCCTAATGTCTCTTCCGAACGAGTTGTCTCCCAACGCAAAGAAGAACTTCGACATAGCTTTTTTCCCTGGTCGTTTCCCCCACGAGTGTACACTTCGTTGTAGGTTCTTGCAGGGGAATGGCTCTTCAGACGTTAAACACTTCCAAGGAGACCCCACAGCTTTGTATGAAGACATGTCCAAAGGCCAAGCCATACTTGACGAGATGATTGCCACACACTTTGCAAACTCTTAGGGACAAGGCCGCGGAAAAGGGAAATAGGAACACTCCCAAGATGAGCCGCAATGAGCTGGGGCGAGCCCGCGGAGCTCTGAACGACAAGGGCGGACCAGCGCGATATGGAGACCTAGCTAGCTTTGCAGCTATACCAGACAACCAGTGATCGGAATGGTCTGGTATGAGTTGGTATTGGTATGGTATATACCGCCAAGACCTGGTATGGTTTGAGGATATCTCAATACCATGGTATTACCGGTATACCAGGTCATACCGGTAGCGCTAAAAAATAAGCCGAGGTAGAGAAACTGTGGCGCAATATGGCTAAATTGTGGACTAAACTAGTTAGTGTATGCAAAAATTTTCTTAACAGAATACTAATAATTATAGTCTATAATAGTGTGCATATATTATTAGCATGGGGTCCCTAATTCTAATCTCGCCGTCCGCGTTAACGACACGTTTAACGTTAATATCCTTTAAATCTCCTACGTTATCACCTGCTCCTATATTACGTACCTTAACGCCATCACCTACTCCTAATTAATATCCCGATCCTCTAGATAAGTTTATATAAGATTATATTATATACCTTAATCGCGCGATAACTACAAAGGGGGCAGCTCGTCTAGGCTTATTATATGTATGGAAGTATGGTCTTTATTATATCCGAGACAGTAATAAGAAAGAGGTGTACTACTATTACGAGTGTGCAGTTAGAAACTATAAGCAAGAGCTATTTATTATTAATGGCACATCTAGAGTAAGAAATTATCTTGAACAAAAGCACTAGATTGATCCTTAGAGTGGTATTAAGAAACATAGTCAGACACGGAAGTCTGTACTAGAGCAACAGAAGAGCGCGGCTGCTACCAGTGATCGGAATGGTCTAGTATGGTATAGTATAGAGGTTAGACCATACCATACCAGCTGCTTATGTAACTACTAGTATAGTATACCGGTAAGACTAGGCATACCGCTAAGAGCGCTAAGAGCGAGGCTTAAGTTAAAGCAGGAAGAAAGGAAATGTATTAGAGTACTAGATATTAACTATATTGTTATTATTCTTACTATCCTTAACGTCGTTATTATCTTTATGTTCGGGCCTTCTATACCAGGCCCGAAGACACTCGCACGCTTCTATAATATCTACCTTTAGCCTACTACGTTAATTAACTATAGTAAGCTTTGCGCTACTAAAAAGACGTTCGCATTTATCTAACATAGGTGAGATAGTAAACATGTCTAGAGCGAAGCGAGCGAGATCTCGTTAGGAGTCGTAGCGAGATAGCTAGTATGTAATAGCCTTATCACTACCTGCCTCTTCGTCATGAAGCCGGTTGGTAGAGATATATTGTTCATATAAATTAGTTGTAGAGACCGGAGCGTCTATTCGAATACGCTTGTGTTCCCTCTGGCGATCAAATGCTGGATCAGGAGACCTCTCCTTCCTGACTGGTGGTGGCATCTTAATAGGGTACATTCCCTTATACTCTGTCTCCTAGAGCTGCTTCACCGCCAATTGTGCGTTATCAAACCACCTTAATTTTTCTTTGTTAGCTTGGAGAACCTATTCTTGCCTAAACCATGCCTACTTTTAATATAGATCAAGTATTTAAGCTGCATAGTATGCGGGCGGAAGATTAGTATCTTTAAGGAATTAATTCTGCTAATTTAGCTACTAGTTATTATAATACTCTTTGTATTTTAACCACGCGGCATCTGCGCAACTTTAGAGGTACGTCTATATAAAGTTATTATTATCTTTAGTGTGGATATTATAGTAGTGATCTTTTGTCTTACTTATTTCTTAAAGAAGGCAATTTAAAGTTAAAAACTAATTAGCAAGGGACGTCTTCTTCCCTTTAGTAAGCAAAGTTGCGGCGTAGAAGTCTTTTAGAGCAAGCTTAATCTTTTTAAGCTTAAACTAGTGCTATCTATCTAGTTTAAAGTTTGTAATCCCTTGAGAGCCTTTCCTAGGTACATGGCGAGCTAAGAAGAGCTCTAAACGTTTCTGGATATTTAATGCACGTGTAATTAAATGAAACTATAAATTCTAGCGTGTCGAGTTGTTCTAGATAAGCTTAAGACCGTCAAATTTAGAGAGATCTCCGCCGATAATTATTATAGCAAACTCCTTACAGCGCTGTAGAGTAAGCCTAATATATTGTACAAGGTTGTGAAGCCGACCTAAACATCCAAATTTCTTCTAGAGCTCTTCTACCTTTGTATAGTCTCCGCGTTGATAGTGCGTTTCAAGCTTTGCAAGGTACTTCTCACAGTTTTGACCTATGAGGAACGCCTGGTAGCAGAGGTTGATAATATGGCCTAAGCAACGCAGCCGACGATAGCGATGTTGTTTTGGCTTTATCTATAGGTAGAGATCCTTGAGTATAAACTTAATAGCGGTATTATTTAACGAGGTATTATCTAGCATAAAGTATCTAATCTGATCTCCGCTAATATCGTATTCTTTTAGCAAGCCAAGAATAATCGATCTAAGGTTCTCGCCACTGTGTTCGCCATACACACGCCGCATACCTAAAACAGTGGTTCGTCGCTTGCTGGTAGTGTTAATCTACATGGCGATGGCACCTAGAATAGCGTAAGGGTTTGGCGATGTCTAGAGATTAAAGGAGACGGAGATTCTACTCTGTAAGCGCTAGAGGTCTTCTCTAAGCTATTATTTCTTCGACAGAAAGGCGTCTATAACCTAACTTTAAATAGTTTTTGCTACCTTTAGGAGGTGGTTGAGAAGTGCCGGATTTAAAAAGAAGAGAAGTTTTCGGAAATACAGATTTTCTAATTAAAAGAAAGTAATGTGGCAGTATATAATCTAACAAATTAGAAGTTCTTTGAACTTCTTTATTGTGTCTTTCCAGAAGAAGATATTAGTAGCAGCCAGTGATCGGAATGGTCTGGTATGAGTTGGTATTGGTATGGTATATACCGCCAAGACCTGGTATGGTTTGAGGATATCTCAATACCATGGTATTACTGGTATACCAGGTCATACCGGTAGCGCTAAAAAATAAGCCGAGGTAGAGAAACTGTGGCGCAATGTGGCTAAATTATAGACTAAACTAGTTAGTGTATGTAAAAATTTTCTTAACAGAATACTAATAATTATAGTTTATAATAGTGTGCATATATTATTAGCATAGGGTCCCTAATTCTAATCTCGCCGTCCGCGTTGACGACACGTTTAATATTAATATCCTTTAAATCTCCTACGTTATCACCTGCTCCCACATTACGTACCTTAACGCTATTACCTACTCCTAATTAATATCCCGATCCTCTAGATAAGTTTATATAAGATCACATTACATACCTTAATTGCGCGATAACTATAAAGGGGGCAGCTTGTCTAGGCTTATTATATGTATAGAAGTATGGTCTTTATTATATCCGAGACAGTGACAAGAAAGAGGTGTACTACTGTTATAAGTGTGTAGTTGGAAACTATAAGCAAGAGCTATTTGTTATTAATAGCACATTTGGAGTGAGAAATTATCTTGAATAAAAGCACTAGATTGATCCTTAGAGTGGTATTAAGAAACATAGTTAGACATAGAAGTCTGTACTAGAGTAACAGAAGAGCGCGGCTGCTACTAATATCTTCTTCTGGAAAGACACAATAGAGAAGTTTAAAGAATTTCTAATTTGTTGGATTGTGTACTGCCATATTGCTTTCTTTTAATTAGAAAATCTGTATTTCCGAGAACTACTCTTCTTTTTAAATCTAGCACTTCTTAATCACCTTTTAAAGGCAGCGAAAACTATTCGAAGTTAGGTTATAGATATTTTTCTATTAAAGAAATAATAGCTTAGAGAAGACCTCTAGCGCTTACGGAGTAGAATTTCTGTCTCCTTTGATTTCTGGACATCGCCAAACCCTTACGCTATTCTAGGTGCCATCGCTATGTGGATTGACACTACTGGCAAGCGACGAACTACTGTTTTAGGTATGTGGTGTGTGTATGGCGAACATAGTGGCGAGAACCTTAGATCGATTGTTCTTGGCTTGCTAAAAGAATACGATATTAGCGGAGATCAGATTAGATACTTTATGCTGGATAATGCCTCGTTAAATAATACCGCTGTTGAGTTTATACTTATGGATCTCTGCCTATAGATAAAGCTAAAATAACGTTGCTATCGTTGGCTGCGTTGCTTGGGCTATATTATTAACCTCTGCTACTAGGCGTTCCTTATAGGTTGAAACTGTGAGAAGTACCTTGCAAAGCTTAAAACGCACTATCAACGCGGAGACTATACAAAGGTGGAAGAGCTCTAGAAGAAATTTGGATGTTTAGGTTGGCTTTACAACCTTATACGATATATTAGGCTTACTCTACAGCGCCGTGAGGAGTTTGCTGTAATAATTATTAGCGGAGATCTCTTTAAATTTAATAGTCTTAAGCTTATCTAGAATAACTTGACACGCTAGAATTTATAGTTTTATTTAATTACACGTGCATTAAATGTCCGGGAACGTTTAGAGCTCTTCTTAGCTTGCCATGTACCTAGGAAAGGCTCTTAGGGGATTGCGAACTTTAAACTAGATAGATAGCACTAGTTTAAGCTTGAAAAGATTAAGCTTGCTCTAAAAGACTTCTACGCCGCAACTTTGCTTACTAAGGGGAAGAAGACGTCCCTTACTAATTAGTTTTTAACTTTAGATTGCCTTCTTCGAGAAATAAGTAAGACAAAAGATTACTACTATAATATCCACACCAAAGACAATAATAACTTTATATAGACGTACCTCTAAAGTTGCGCAGATGCCGCGTGGTTAAAATGCAAGGAGTATTATAATAACTAGTAGCTAAATTAGTAGAATTAATTCTTTAAAGATACTAATCTTCCGCCCGCGTACTATGCAGCTCAAATACTTAATCTATATTAAAAGTAGGCATGGTTTAGGCAAGAATGGGTTTTCCAAGCCGATAAAGAAAAATTAAGGTGGTTTGATAACGCATAATCGGCGGTGAAGTAGCTCTAGGAGATAGAGTATAAGGGAATGTACCCTGTTGAGATGCTACCACTAGTTAGGAAGGAGAAGTCTCCTGATCTAGCATTTGATCGCTAGAGGGAACACAAGCGTATTCGAATAGACGCTCTAGTCTCTACAACTGATTTGTATAAACAATATATCTCTACCGACCGGCTTCATGACGAAGAGGCAGGTGGTGATAAGGCTATTACATACTGGCTATCTCGCTATGACTCTTAACGAGATCTCGCTCGCTTCGCTCTAGACATGTTTACCATCTCACCTATGTCGGATAAATGCGAACGTCTTTTTAGTAGCGCAAAGCTTACTATAGTTGATTGACGTAGTAGGCTAAAAGCAGATATTATAGAAGCGTGCGAGTGTCTTCAGGCCTGGTATAGAAGGCCTAAACATGAAGATAACAACAACGTTAAAGATAGTAAGAATAATAACGATATAGTTAATATCTAGTACTCTAATACATTTCCTTTCTTCCTGCTTCAACTTGAGCCTCGCTCTTGGCGCTCTTGGCGGTATGCCTGGTCTTATCGGTATACTATACCGGTAGTTACATAAGCAGCTGGTATGGTATGGTCTAACCTCCATACCATACCATACCAGACCATTCCGATCACTGCAGACAACAACTCTGCCCCCCAAGCCATCCGACGCGGATGCCGACTCCCTCCAATTTGTCAAATCTACTTCTAGCAATCGTATTTCTTGGGATTCAATGACGCAGACGTTTTTCCCTGGGGTTTCCACTCACGATTGGGAGATGATGACACGGGAAATCAACAAACGTAGCGAATGGTTAAAGGAGGAACTTGACGCCCTTCAGGTTGCTTTTGAAAACAACGAGCTAGCCCAGTTTGCGGTGAACCATGGACGAGGCATGGAAGAAGCTAGATAAAAGGCCACGAGGAAGTTCACACTTAGAAAGCGCGCACACCCAGAGGACGGGGAACCGGGTTCTCCAGCGCCAGAAACCTTTTCGGTTATCAAGAAGGTTAGAAAGCGTCAAACTCAGGCCGGAAGTTCGGCCGAGCCTGGTAGCTCAGATCACGAACCGTCAGGTGCCTTACCTGCATCCTTTCAGCAAGAAGGAATCTTACCGGATCCATCTGGCCCTCTCGACGGCCGCGGCAACAACCAGATGTATCAAGACCCACAGCAGAATGCCGGGGCACCCGACTCTGATCCTTTCGCTCAACATTTTTTGAGCCAGGATTTTGGACTCTCGGTCTTTGATTATGACGGCCCTAATCTTTTCGGACCTCCTGCAATGCTCCCGACAGTCCCACCGTTCCAAGATCCGGGCATCAGCCCCGTAGGCTTCGTTCCGAATAGCCTGCCTGCTTTCACATCGCACCCTGTGCCTCAGGCTGGATCTGCAGACCAAGACGGGTTTGGCGCGCCTGGAAATTTTGAGCAGGGTATAACGATGGACATGTTTGAGGGCGCTTCTCTGGGGGGATCGCTGCTCGATTTTCCACCTGCATTCGGTCTCCAGCAACCTCAGCCGGAGCACCAGGAGCACCAGGAGCAGGAGCTGCAACAGGCCCTTTTGCCGACCAGCACTAATCCTTATATGGGTTGGGACTTTCCATTCCTTCCGTACCGAGAAGTACACAAGGCACCCACCGCCTTGATGCTGTCCACTGCCTCCCTCTTGTGACGATGCTATCACGAGAACCGAAGACCGGATGGCTTTCTATGTGGTGGTGCTATGTTTGAACGATGTACGATGGGATTGTTTCGAGACGGAATTTCCAGTGGGAAGGGCATACTTTAGTATTCGGGCACTCCAGGAGGGAGTTTCGGCCTCAACTGATATGAATGGGTTGTCATGTGACACACGCTATGCGCCATTTTCTTGCGGATGTCAATGTTCATCCTGATTGTTTGCTTGATACCAACGAACGTAGATGATATGGAATTGCACGAGATTAGAGAGATCTGCATAGCTCCGTGGATTATAAGAACACAAAGGACACAGTTTCTTCCAGTATCTCCAGTGAAAATAGCTTCCGAGGCTTGTTTGCTGCATGCGTGCTTCAATGCCACGTTGTCAGTGGAACGTTGACAGATTGACGCACTTCTTGGGTAGCTTCCGGTCATCGCTCTTATTATACCCAGCCTTCGTAAATGAATCACTCCCCATATCAAGCCTGATCCGCTATGTCCATTTCCAAACTCTTACTACATAGGCTCATGTTCATTGAGGACGACTCGGAAGAAAGCACGTTTTGGTGTGCATATTTCCGGAGCCCATTTCCTAGACCGGACGAGGAAGATCTCGATGTTTTGGATGAGATGGAAGATATTTTAGGGGACGACGAAGCGGATGAAGAAGCGGCGATGTCGTTTGTGGTGGGCGGAGAAGAATGGATGTATATATGAGTCAGGACGCGCTAGCAAAGCTAGCTGCCTGACTCGCGACAGAAATTTGGTGCGGACCTCCGTGCTGCATGCACGATTCACACTTATTTGTACCTCCTCACCACTCTAAGGCTCGCAAGGGCATACTAGTAACTTACTTCGTTCCTTATATACTACTTGAGCTGCTTGCACTTGAAAGCCGGTTCGGCAGCAACCACGGTCCAACAATTAAACCTTCCATTCGCTATGCGACCATAGCTCCAAGACGCGCCTTTGCGCACAGTAAACACCTCATAGATTGAAACATAGCCCTTCACGGCTATCCGTCACGATGTCTTTCGTTCCGCGCGCCGCTTTTCCCTCGCTCGCGCATCTCCCGCGCTCCTACTTCCTCGGCCATCACAAGTCCGGTCTCCAGAAAATGAAGACCCTATTATCCACTATAGACCTCGTCATCGAATGCCGCGACTATCGCGTCCCGCTCACCTCGCGAAATCCTCTATTCGAAGAATCGCTAGAAGGGAAGGAGCGACTCATTGTGTATACAAAGCGTGATCTTGGAGGGGCACCTCTCGACACGCGGAACGAAGATGTTATTGCGGAATGGCATGCACCGACGCCGACCATGTTCGTGAGAAACAGCAGCGTTGAGGGCAGCGAGGCCAGCAGGCGGAGAAGCGTGCAGCGGTTACTGGACTATCTGAGGGAGCATGCGCAGAACAGGTGGAAGCTTGTTGGACACCGGCTGCTAGTTGTGGGCATGCCGAATGTAGGGAAGAGCACGCTTCTCAACGCTCTACGTGCCCATGGCATTGGGAAGGGCAAAGTCGCGAAGACCGGCGCGCAGCCGGGTGTCACGCGGAAGGTCAGCAGTGGCGTAAAGATCATCCCTAGCGAGGAAGATATAGAGACGATGGATGAAGCAAGCAAGAAGCGGTACAAAGGCGTTGGAGGTGGCGTTTATCTTCTGGATACACCAGGTGTGTTCATCCCGTATGTCCCGGATGCGGAGGCTATGATGAAACTCGCGCTCTGCGGCAGCGTCAAAGATTCCATCATCCCGCCAGTCATGCTTGCAGACTACCTCCTCTACCACATGAACCTTGTCGACCCGAAACTTTACAGGGATTACGTACCGGGGCCTACGAACGATATCGTAGAGCTCTTGGAGGGCATTGCGAGGAAGACGGGTAGACTAGGCAAGGGCGGCAAGACTGATACGGAGGGTACGGCGTTGTGGATGATCCAGAAATGGAGAACTGGTGGGATGGGCAGGTTCCTCTTAGATCCGGTCAGTGAGGAGGGCCTGGAAGTTAGCAAATTAGCGGAGAAGGAGAGAACGCCCAGCCTCAGCCAGGCGAGGAAGGCGCAGAAGGAGATGAGGAGGCAGAGAGGCAGATTGAGAGCACAGGCTTGAGTTGAAAGAGCATGCAGCCCGTTTGCAGGCGTGAGAGGACGTCATCTCGAGATGCAAGCTCTTCGACAGTCCTGGTTGAGGCGGTATATTGGATTGGGAAGCGACCACTTTCGCTCTTGCAATAGGCTCGGTCACACTTGCTACACAAGTCTGACGGCCTTCATCTCGCAATACTGAACCCACCGCTACATACGACCACGCACAACGCCCTTCGCGAGGCACTGTCACGTTGCGATCAAACACTCACTTGCGTTCTCCTGCCGTAGAAAAGGGACACCCGAATGAACGCAACGAACGAGGCTTACATGGATCTTCTGCACAAGCTCTGGAGACCACCGCATCACTGACCTTGAGGGTTCGCAGTAAATGGTGAATTAGGACTGTGGTCCCGACCTTGGAATCATATCAACTCCGACGTCACGACCGGATCAGATCCACGTCGTCTAACGAACGCACGTAGACTGAATCCAAATGATATCGGTCACATGAACAATATGTCGCTTTCCCTCCAAGACCGGTTATACAAAGCTGAAGACATACAATGGCTTCCAGGCACGGAGGCATGCTGATTTGTGGAATTGCAAGCTCGAACAAAAACACGATCATATCCGGGGCGGATCTGGGAGCTCCACGTCAGCGGTTCAGTATCTATTTGCGTAGAGGAGTCTTCTATTGCATAAGCAGTTGTACGACCCTCACCCACCCACGTATCCGACCTGACCGACCAGAAGGCAAACCCTGGTTTGCCCCAATGAAGCGCCTGGCCAGCGCCACCCAGGTATTGATCATCGAGACAGTATGCAAATCACTTTAGGAATTACGTTCTCTCAACAATGCTTGTCTCGCCGCAACCAAGCTTTCCCATCTGCCAGCTCTAGTATAGACAAGTCCCCAAACTGCGAAGGTCTGATCTGAATGGGGCCGCTCTTCGATGCCGTCGTCCTGCACCAGGGGACCGGTATCTCTTGACGCGCGCCGTACGAGTACTCGTTTCCGACATCGGCATAACTCCCCACTCTTTGACACATCCAATGCATCCACTCGGATGCAACGTACGATGGACACGGCATGTGATCCTTAGCTCGATCAGATTAGATGAAAAATTTGCATCTGATAACGATGGGTTCATTTGATTGGGTGCCACTTACGCTTTCGCCCCGGTCTTTGTCCGAGATAAGATCGTCCAAGCGTCCTGGCAGATGCTTAAGTGTTCAGGCTAAGAGTAAGGATGTGCGGCCCAGCTACCACAATGGGTCCAAGTCAGTCGCGTCCAGGGAGTATTCCGCTCGACGCAAATTTTTGTTATGGCTTGCCTATCGTCCCACTGCTGTGGATCAGAATTTTTCAGTGGGTGGAATGGACGGGAGCACCGAGGCGGCCATGCGAGCCTGCCGCCTCTCCCCTCGTTAGTACTGCAGCATACTGCGAGCTTGATGCAAAGAGGGGAAAACGCTGCTCCACCTCATATGCGAGCCGATAACCTGGGCCAGTAGGGCCGGTGGGCCCTGCAAGTCGCCTGCCGTAGTTGTATTCCCGGCATCAGTATATGTTTCCTGCCGTCCGTCGCACAGGAGTCCGATCTTATCAATCTTGATCAGTTCAATCATCCCCCCAACCCTTCGACCCATTCAAATTTGTCGCCGGATCTTGCGCCTGTGGTCAAGATGGGCTTCAGCTTCAAGGGTCTCACTTCGGCTGCTCTGGTCAGCAAAGATGAACGCGGCAACTCTGCTGTCGAGAAGGATATCGCCGACGTCCCTGCCTCTGTCGCCGGTCATACAAGCGAGGAATCCCGACGAAATGTCGACGAGAAGCTGGGCGTCCCACGATCTGATAATGAAATATCCGACGATGACAGCTCTTTGAACAAGATTGATACCACGGCCGAGGCGGGTGTTCAGAGAGCACAGGCTATGACGTTGGTCTGGACCAAAAGCGAAATCATTTTCGGATATGTCAAGTGAGTATTGCTGTAGCTCCGTCTTCCGTGGACGAAATTGACGCGGTATAGTGTTTGGTTGTTGGCATTCATTCTGGCCTTCACGTCTGGAAGTGTCAGTCTTTTGACTCCCTATGTCACTTCTTCATTCGCCCTACACTCCCTCACGGCTTTGACCGGTGTCATATCGAGTCTCGTTTCCGGTATCTGGAAGCTACCATACGCCAAGGTCATGAACATCTGGGGACGTCCTTTCGCCCTTGCCATTGGTGTCACAAGCACTGTCATGGGTCTCATCATGATGGCCGCTTGCAAGAACGTCCAGACCTACTGCGCAGCCATGACATTCTTCTACATGGGATACAACATGATCGACTTTTCCATCACCATTTTCGTCGCCGATACTTCTAAGCTTCGCAACCGAGCCTTCTACATTGCCTTCGTGGCATCGCCGTGGCTCATCACCACCTGGGTTTATAGTCCTGCCATGGACAGGGTTCTGGCTCCTGGCGGTATTGGGTTTAGGTGGGGTTTTGGCATCTTCGCGATTGTCATTCCAGTCGTCGCTGCGCCGTTGCTTTTCTTGTTCTTTAAGACCCAAAAGAAGGCTCGTGCCCAGGGCCTCTTTCCCGAAGAACCCAGCCGAGGGAGCTTCCTCCAAGCCCTGAAGTACTACCTCATCGAGTTTGATGTCGTCGGATTGCTAGTGCTTGCCACCGGTCTTGCGCTCTTCCTACTGTCCTTCAACCTTTACAGTTACCAGGCCGACCAGTGGAAATCACCTATGATCATCTGCTTTATTATCTTTGGCTTCCTGCTTATCGTCGCTTTCGGCTTGTGGGAGAAGTACGGTGCCCCGGTTACTTTCATTCCTTGGCACCTACTCAAGAACAGAACCGTGATCTTCACGTACACCATGGCTTTCTCTCTATACACCGGTTGGTACGTCTGGGACACGTATCTTTACTCCATGCTTGTCGTCGTGTTCAACCAACCCGTCACCTATGCTGGCTACATCAACAATACGTACACCATGGGCTCGTGTACCTGCAGTCTTATTTACGGTCTCGCCCTCCGCTACTATGGCAAGCTCAAGGTCTACTCGTTCACCTTGGGTGTTCCACTCACCATTCTTGGTGTTGGCCTTATGATCCACTTCCGCCAGCCCGACGAGAACATTGGCTACATCGTCATGTGCCTCATCTTCATCGCCTTTGGTGGTGGTATTCTAGTCATCTCAGAGCAGACCACGCTCATGACCGTGTCCAAGCAGCAAGACTACCCGGCGCTCTTGGCCACCGAGTCGATGATTATTTCCGTCGGCAGTGCTATCGGTTCGACCATCGCGGGAGCTATCTGGACCGGTGTTTTCCCTGAGCGCTTAATGGCAAACTTGCCTGCTGATGCCATGAATGACTTCGCAAGCATCTATGGTGACATCGATGTACAAAGCTCGTACCCGATCGGCAGCCCGACGCGCAATGCCATCAATCTGAGTTACGGACAGGCGCAACGGTACATGCTCATTGCCGCCGTGTGTATATACTCTACCACGTGGGTCAGCGTTGCGCTATGGCAGAACGTTGATGTCAGGAAGCAGAAGCAGAGGACCGTCGGTCTGCTATAGGTACCACGCAGGTATTTGATTCCCTGTATGGTATCAACACACTGATGAAATTGCTGTAAATAATGGGTGGCCTGTGTGTTTGGATATACGGGAACGTGGACGTGGCATATGGTAAACATAATGTTAATACGATCGTTATACGCTATATGCCGACGGGGTGTCAGTACACTCCGTTCTTCTCCTTACGCTTTTACGATGCCAAAACCGTCGCAGACAACCCTGGCTCCAAGTCCTCCCATTCGTACTCGCCCGTCCACTCATTCCAGCGTTCCGCTGTTGATCCAACACCCCATCTCCCAACCTCACATACCCGCCCCAAAACCTCTCTTCTTTCCTCTTCAACCCCTCATTCTCAACGCCCTCTACACCCCCAACAGGAGAGGAGCTCTCACACCACGGCAATCTCGACCGCTTCACCGGCCACCCTTGAAACACGAAATTAACCCCGAGGGGGCTTCCCAAAATAACGCCCTGCTCCACAGACTCCCTCTGCAGTAACAAATACTCCCACGTCGTCTTACGCCTCACTTTCCCAGCTCGCAAACATGCCTTCCTTATCTTACGCACCCGCCGCGCATCCCCCGATGCCATCACCGCCCTCGTCACCGCTTTCGACTTCGCCACGCTCAGCTCCTCGTGTAGGCAGTCAAACGCATCCACCCTCCGTCTCCCCGCGCGCAGGTTGTTCTTCATCTTGATGCGCTTCAGCGCAGAAAGGTGGTTATAAGGCAAAAAGTTGAGCACGGTGGTGTATGTTGAGATGAGCTGAGCATGCGGGTGTATGTTGGCGTGAAGGAGGCGTTTCCGGGGTGTACCACGCGAGGGGTGGAGTGTGCTGGGGCATATGGGAAGGGGTCTTCGGAAGGGAGTGGCGGGAAGTAGTCGTCTGGGCGGGAGGCAATGAGAGCATTGCGTGCGAGAATGGCTGAGAAGAAGGGGGCCTGGGGCGGCATGTTGGGTCTTTTTGCTTGGTGGGGCTTACTATTTATACAGAAAGATGGTGTTGGTTATCCGTGTTTTGGGGTTAGGAACCGGAGCGGGTGTTGAGAAGCGGTGTTGCGCGCTGTGCGCGGTGGGTTTGGAGGATGAGGCGCTTGATATAAAGTGCGGAAAGCGCTAACATGCCCGTGCGCGTGATGAGCCACTTCGCGTGATGGGCCACCCACGCCAAAACACTCAAACTTCACAACCTCATAACTCTACCATTATGGCTC